>PVJL010005432.1:0-108777 GCA_004026885.1 Lyroderma lyra | reverse complement strand
ATCATGCAGTTCTTTGTTTTTTCTGTCTGGCTTATTTCACTTAGCATGATGATCTCCAGGTCCATCCATTTTGTCGCAAATGGCAATATTTCATCTTTTCTTACAGCTGAGTAATATTCCATTGTGTATATGTACCACAGCTTCTTTATCCAGTCATCTGTCACAGGGCACTTTGGTTGTTTCCATGTTTTGGCCACTGAGGTTTTTTTTTTTAATTCCTTTGGTAACTTTTATATAGAAAATCATGTCCTCTGTAATAGGGACACTATATATCTTCTTTTCTAATCTGTATGCTTTTCTGTCATATTCTTACATTATTTCACAGAGTAGGCCTTCCAATACTATGTGGAATGAGAGTGGTGAGAGAGAATACCCTTGCCTTATTCCCAACCTCAAGGGGAAAGCATCAATCCTTCATCATTATGTATATTAGCTGTTGGATTTTCTTTTTCACTTGTTTCCTATAGGTAGGTAGGTAGGTAGGTAGGTAGATAGATAGATAGATAGATAGATATAGATATAGATACATAGATAGATGCTCTTTATGAAGTTGGGAAAATTTTTTTCTATTCCTATTTTCTGAGAGTTTTGTAATGAATGAGTGTGAAGATTTGTCAGATGCTTTTGTTTCAACTACTTTTATAATCCAGGGATTTTTCTTCTGTTTGCTAATACTTTATTATGATTTTAGCATCTGTATTCATGAAGGATGTTGGCCTATAGAATTTTTTTTGTACTGTCTTTGATTTTGTTATCAGTATAATACTGGCTTCATAAATGACTTGGTAAATATCCTCTCCTTTTCTATTTTTACCAGGACGAGATTTTGTAGAATTGGTACTAAAGTTTGTTATTTTTTCCATTTTTTCCTGTTGTCTAGATTCAATAATTTCTATTTATTACATTCTAATTTTATTTCTCCATCCATTCTGCAATTGATCCCATCTATTGATGTTTTTATTTACTTAAAAATTTGTGTGTGTGTTCTAAAATTTCTCCTTTCTATATTCTGTTTCTTGGTTGAAATTTTCCATTTTGTTATTTTTTTGTTTTGCTTTCTATTGAGACTTTCTAATTTTAAATTTTGTTTCAAATGTGCTCATAATTGCTCAGCCAAGCATTTATTTTTTAAACCTGCATTGCAACATTTATCAGATAATACTAACATTTTCATCTTTGTCTTTTCAACTATTGCCTTTTTCATTCAGTTTTAGACCTTACATGTTTGGTCTGATGACTAATTTTTAAATGAAACCTGGACATTTTGGGTATTATGTTATGGGAGTCTAGATCTTATTTTTTCTAAGATTTCTATTAAATGTAGTTAACATATAATATTATATTAGTTTCAGGTGTCTATAGTAGTTATTCAACATTTATATACTTAAAAAAGCAATCACTATGATAAATGTACAAACCATCTGACACTGCACCACACTATCACAATATTATTGACTGTATTCTTTGTGTGGTACATTATATCACCATGACTTATTTGTTTTATACCTGGAAATTTGAATGTCTTATCTCCCCTTAACCTTTCTCCCATTTTCTAATTTTTCAATTGCAGTTGACATTCAATATTCTTTTATATTAATTTCAGGTGTACAGCATAGTGGTTAGATATTTATATAATTTAAAAAGTGGTCCCCCCTGACTAGTCTAGTACCCACCTGGCACTATACATAGTTATTACCATATTATTGACTATATTTCCTATGCTTTGCTTTACCTTACATCCCCATGACTGTTTTGTAATTACCAATTTGTACTTTGTAATCTCTTCACCTATTTCACCCCCCTCCCATCTATCACCCTGATAAATGTAATACACATCGGACACCATACATAGTTATTACAATATTATTGACTATATTTCTTATGCTTTGCTCTGCATTCCCATGATTCCTGTGTAACAACTACTTTGTACTTCTTAACCCCAACCCCTTTGTCAACCACATTCCTAACATCTCTCCCATCTGGCAACCAAATGTTCTCTGCATCTTTGAGTTTGTTTCAGTTTTGTTTATTTACTTTGTTCTTTAGATTCTACATATAAGTGAAATCACACTACATCTGTGTTTCCCTGTCTGACATACTCTACTCAGCACAATACCCTCCAGATCCAACCATGCCACCACAGATGGCAAGAACCTATTAATTTCCTTTCCTGGCCAAACAATATTTCATTATATATATGTACCACCTTCTCTTTATCTATTTCTCAATAGAAAGACACCAAGTCTGCCTCCATACCTTGACCATTGTAAACAATGTTGCAATGAATATATAATTGCACATGTCCCCTCAAAGTAGCATTTTGGGTTTCTT
This sequence comes from Lyroderma lyra, assembly GCA_004026885.1. Lineage (NCBI taxonomy): Eukaryota > Metazoa > Chordata > Mammalia > Chiroptera > Megadermatidae > Lyroderma > Lyroderma lyra. The sequence continues at coordinate 106,446 of PVJL010005432.1, read as the reverse complement.
CGGGTAAATACCCTGAAGTGGCATTACTGGGTCCTTCTTTGTCTCTTGTTATAACCTTTGTTTTAAAGTCAATTTTGTCTGGTATAAATATTGCTACAACAGCTTTTTGTGTTTTGTTTCCATTTTCATAAAACATCATTTTTTCCATCCCTTTACTTTTAGTCTATGTGTGTTTTTCAATCTGAAGTGTGCCTCTGGTATGTAACATATGTATGGGTCTTATTTTCTTGTTCATTTGGCCACCCTATCTTTTGATTGGAGCATTTAATCCATTTACATTGAAAGTGATTATTGACAGATATATAGTTATTGTCATTTATTATTTATATTTATTTTTATTTTTTGGCTTAAAGTAGTTCTCGCTAAGATTCCTTGTAATTATGGTTCAGTTGTAATGAACTCTTTTAGCTTTTTCTTGTCTGGGAAGCTCTTTACCTGTCCTTTGATTCTAAATTATAACTTTGCTGAGTAGAGAAATCTTGGTTGTAAATCCTTGCTTTTTATCACTTTAATTTCTGCCAATCCCTTCTAGCCTGAAAAGTTTCTGTTGAGAAATCAGTTGACAGTCTTATGGGAACTCCCTTGTAGGTAACTAACTACTTTTCTCTTGCTGCTTTTAAGATTCTTTGTCTTTAACCTTTGGCATTTTAATTATGATGTGTCTTGGTGTGGGCCTCTTTGAGTTCACTTTGTTTGGGACTCTTGGTGCTTCCTGGTCTTGTGTTTATTACCTTCACCAGCTTAAGAAGTTTTCAATCATTATTCCTTCTGAAAGGTTTTCAATTCCTTGCTCTCTTTCTCCTCCTTTTTGTATCCCTATGATGTAAATGTTGGTATGCTTGATGTTGTCCTAAAGACCCCTTAAACTATTTTAATATTTTTGGAATTTTTAAAAAATATTTGCTGTTCTGATTATGTATTTTCTGCTACTGTATCTTCTACATTGCTGATTCAATTCTTTGCTTCATTTAAACTGCTGTTTACCTTCTCTAATATATTGTTTATTTCAGTTAATTATATTTTTATTTGTTACTGATGCTATTTTATGTGTTCTATCTTTATTTTTTCCTATCTCTTTGTTGAAGTTTTCCCTGAAATTATTGTGTAACCTTACAACCAGTGTTTGGACCTCCGCATCTGGTAGATTATTTCTCACCATTTTGTTTAGTTCTTTTTCTGGAGCTTTGTTCTGTTTTTTTCATTTGGGACACGTGTCTTTGTTGCCCCATTTTGGTTGCCTTCCTGTCTTTGTTTCTGTGTATTTGGTAGGGCTGCTATGTCTCCTGGTCTTAGTAGAGTGACCTTATGTAGTAGGTGTGCTGTGGAGCTCAGAGGCACAGTTTTCTGGTTACTTGGCCATCTATTCCAGTTTGGTTGCTTGTGTGAATTGTGTATGCCATCCTGTTGTAGTTCAGCTTTGGTTGCTGTTTGCACATGGGTACAGGGATTGACTGTGGGAACTGGCCGTGAGCACAGTGGAGTAGCTATTGTTCAGGGTCTCACCTACAAAACAGAATTTACTTTAGCAGGGCTTTAGTGCCTGCCTAGTGTGCTCTTTGGGTGTGTCATCCCCAAAGGCAGCCAGGTGATGCTCTGGCTAATCTGAAGTTGGCTATGTGGTGTGCCAGGCCCAGGGCCTCTGTGGAGGGAACACAGCACAGGTGAAATTTAGCCTAAGTTCAACCACAGCTATTGTTCTGCCTGGAACCATCTGGAATGATCCACTAAGCAATCCACATACGGCTGCCACCTGTGCTGGGTTTTAATGTCCTTCAAAGGCCAAGCTGCAAACCAAGACCAGCTGTTGGTATTGCTAGGCTTCAGACTTCTTAGCCAGAGGTATGGGGCATAATGAAGCCAGGTGCTGCTTCTTTGGGTTTTGTGAACCTTTGAAAGATTTTAGAAAAATCTGCAGCACCAGCCAAGGTAGTCCATTTGTATGGAAAAGCCATTGGAAGCAGCTTGAGTGAGCATGAGAGTTGGGTGGTGTGGGGTATCAGGCAATCAGGGCTCATGAATGATCTTAGCTAGGTTGATTGAAACTCAGATATAGTGGCCTCCTGTGTCTGCATTCCTGGAGCAGAGATGGCTCAATGGTTAAATAATGACTTCTCACAGCTTTTCTGTCCCAGAGAAAGCTTCTCCTGTAGCCCTCACCCTGATGCCAGACAACTCTGTTCCTCTCCATAAGTCCCTGGGACTTTTTGAGCCACTGCCACAGTGCTAGAGCTCACAGCCATTGAGTCCGTCAGTGAGTAAGTTTATGTATGGGCCCTTTAAGAGGAGCATCTGGGATAACAGTCACCCTCCATCTCATTCAGCCACAATTTCCACTGGTTTCCAAAGCCAGAAGTTATGAGGACTTAACTGCCCAGCACTGAAACTCTGACCTGAGGATCCTGGCATGGGGCTGGGACCTCTTGTTCCTCCTGAAGGTACCTCTATAGCAGAGATATTCCTCTTTATTTTTAATGTGGGATAGGCTTACCATATGTACCATTTTAAATACGACAGTACCATTTTTTCTGTCCTGTTTAGAATAGTATGTATGGTAAGCCTATTGTTACCTTGAATTTAGCCGAGTGAGACTAGTCTGACCATATGTACAATTTTAAACATGATAGGAAAAAGGAAGTTACTGTCCCATTTAAAATGGTACATATGGTCAGCTTAGTGTGGGAGTAGCCTGTTCTGCATCTCTGCCACCTATCAGTCTTGAGGTGGCTTCTTCTGCACATAGGGCTTTCATTCAGCTTGACTTCAGGCAATTCACAATGATGGTTTTTCTGTAGTCTAGTGGTAATTTTGATATGGTCATGCGAGGAAGCATGCGCAACATTTACCTATTCTGCCATTTTCACTAGAAATTCATGTGGTAATGTTTTTAATATTGAAGGTTTTATAGCTACTTCTGTCTACTTTAGTGTTCCAGTAATTGATATTAATGTACAAACTTTATAGAGCTAGTCTTTTGCTGACTTATTCATATTTAATCTGTGTTTTCTTTCTGTCTCTATCTAAGAATACGTGCATTTCAGATGCCTGGATACTACACTGTTTCTCTTGAAAATAGATATAAAGTACATTCTAGAAAAATATCCTGTTGCTTATGCTTAATATTAGCCTTTTAAAAATGCATATGAGTCATAAATCATTCACCTTGTTTCATTGAATTTAGATATTTAGAGAATAAATCACTTTTTAAGCCAAGTGAAGGCATATGACCAATGATAAGGAAAGACAGAATTCAACAGTGTTATAAAAAAGAGCCACAAATATTATGTGACAGTTTAATATTGAATTTATGTTACACAGAAATAGACTATAGGGGTATAATGAACCCTGTGAATCTCCATGTAACATCACTTGAAGGCATTCAAGAGAATATAATATTACAATAAAATTTCTACTGATTTTTTTCCTTCATACACCCAGTAATGCTATACATGACATCTTCAAGAGAGTTGTCTAAAACCCTAGTGTGAAATATTGACAATCCATATCTTAAAAGTCATCTCCATGAATCATCTGAATAAAAATTTATACATCAAGTTGACAATGCACTGTAGAATTGTATGCCTGAAACCTATGTAATCCTTGCCAACAGATGTCACCCCAATAAGTCTAACAATAAAAATTAAAAAAATTTCTCTTCTCCAAATTAAAAGGCAGTAATGAAATACTTAATCTAAAGGGCACACAATAAAAATATGTTATTAATGAAAAGGTTAAAAAAGCAAACTCTGGAGTGTACAAAGTACAAAATACCTGTCCCTGCAAAGGAAGCTGGTCAAGCATGAGGATAATGATCCTAAAGCTGCTCACAACGCAAGCCACATTTAAAAAGCAGCTGAGGGTTTTGTTGTTGTTGTTTTTATCAAAAAAGAATATCTGAATTAAAAAAAAAACTTGCACACAAAGGAGTTCTCTTAATCCATGGAATATAAACGTGTCAGTGTCTCAACAAGGTATGATATATGATCATCCCTCCTGTAACAGGAGAAATTTGGTGACTTGCCCAAAGTCCTAAGAGTCAGTGGCTAAGTCAACAGTCCCCTGAATATATGTCAAAAACTCAAAAAACACTCAATTACACATAACATGAAAACAGCTGGGTGCCACTCTTACTCTGTTCTCTTCCTCTTCTTCTCTCCCTCCTTCCCTCTTCTCACACACATACACCACATACAACCTTAGTGTTTCTTAAAAAAATCTGCTTGATGGACTGATTTATTTGTATCATATAGTTTTGTTATCAAGCATTGTCATGGACTGGAATATTCAAATTAATAGATTTGGATATTCAAGTTACCAGACAACTACTAAGTATGTCATGAAAAGTTTATTAATTTTTAGGAGTTATGAGAAAATAAAGTTTACTTATGACTAAAAATATACTGTACATAAAGTTATCTTTCATTGATGATTTGGCACTCTCCAGAAAGGATTTCATGTAGTTAAAAGGTGTCATCTTTGGAATGGCAGGACTGTGAAAGTCTGTTTAAAGTAAAATAACTGATCCTAAGTTCTCTGAGAACAGAACCAACCTGGATTATTTTTAAAATGAGTCTAAATTGCCATAATTCTTATATAAAATGCAAAAAAGTCCTACATTTAGATTGCAAACTATGTTGTTTTTCCTTTATCTTCAAATGAAAAATCCCAATGTTCTGCTCTTAAAAGGAATAATGTCGTATCTCATTTTGAAATTCAGAATGTTTACTTCTCTAGAAATATCTTCATCTTTTGGGCTTTTAAGATCATATCCTTAGATTTCATTTTTACTATGTTGCATTGTCACAACTTCAGGTTAAATAGGTTCAAGGAAATGCCAATTTATCTGTCACGAGGTCCAGGTGGTATAAAGCCAGTAACAAATATTTTGCTGTTATGTGCCAAAAGTTATATGTAGGTTTGTGGCCCAAATTAATAATTACTTGTAACATTTTATAAAAAACAAAACAAAAACAAAACAAGAAATCATCCCAATAGTCTTCCATCCTAAGTAACTATACCACGTGTTCTATTAGTTCAGGAAATTTTTGCACTGTCAAGAATAGAATGATGGTTAATAATAATATCTGCAATAATAGCTACTAATATTGGCCTTTCATACTGTGCCAGGCATTTTCTAAATGCTTTTACATTTGAATCCATACAACAAACATATGACATAAGTATTTTTGTTATTTGAATCCATACAACAAACCTATGACATAGGTATTTTTGTTAGCCCCATTTTACAAAAAGGAAACTGAGTCCCAGAGAAGTGGGAGTGTCTACAGAATCTTTTGCTTGGACAAATGACCTGGGTGCAGAAATATATTTGGAATTGTATTAGTTGTTTCCTATGCAGGAACATTAATATTTAGTGAGCATCTACTATGTGCCAGGAAATGGGCCAAGCGATTTACATAAGTTGCCTCATTTAATACTCCCATCAGTTTTATGAGATTGTTGTTTTTAAACACACTTTACAAATGAAAGAGAAGTTCAAAGAAATTTAGAAAATTTCCCAAGATTATGCTACTAGTAAAGGCAGAGGTGGGATGTTAATTTAGATGGTTCATTCCTAAGTCATGATCTTTCCACTATAAAGTTAAAATCAAACCAGCAAAGGAGAAACTACAATTCATTTAATAATAAATTCCATATTCTATTTCCTTGTAACTAAACTTAGTCATGAAAGCCAAGCTTAAAGTTAATGGCAACAATAAATTCCATTTCTCCTGTATACAGAGCTTGTTCCTATGGGACACAGGGTTCTCAGCATTCTGATCACTTTTAGCTTTCACAGGAGTGAATGGGAAAAGGTTAAAGCCATTCTCCAGAATTATTTCATGTCAAATAAAGAAAAAATAGACACTAAAAGTAGAATTATCTAAACATTCATATGCGACAGGACAGTTTCCTCTGAGATGATGAATTAACTCTTCCATGCCCTTAGATCTACTCCTTAATACATGAAGCCAGTCCCTCTATTCTCAGTGGCCTAAAATCTTTAAGAGCCTCTCCAAATACGAACACACCATCAGCATTGCTCATAGGAATCCCTTAGAGTTATTGTTAAAAATGCAGATATGCAAGCCCTACCTCTGAGAGCAAAACTGAATGTGAATTTTAACAATTACCCCAGATCACTTGTATATACAGTGAAGTTTGAGAATCACTGTACAAAGTAATAAAACTCTCCCCTATCAGTCTTTACTAGTTCCAAATTTGAGATGCTCACACACAGATAAGCTCAATTTATTTTAACAGTAAATAAGGAGGGAAAGGCTCCTTGGAATTGATTAATATTAACAAGCTACATAACATAAGTTTTTAAGATACTTAAGAAGAACTTATTGGCAAACATAGGGTTAAGGTTAGTTCATATCCTTTGATCTATTCATTATATCAGGACATAGGATCTAGAACGTGTCCATGCAAAATATCTCAGCAGCCCTACTTTAGCCTTTGAAGGTCCCTATATAAAGTTCTATGTTCACCTAAGAACATTTTATAACTCACAGTTTATCCTAAGCAAGACTGATCTTAACTTCAATTTAGCCCTAAATAATAAAGTTGAACTATATTTCTCTTCTTACAATTGAGATCAAGACTAAAACAAAAACAGAAGCCTGCATAATAAATAACAATTAGTTGTATGCTTACTGTGTATCAGATACTATTACAGACATGAAATACTATTGGATTCAAAGGTCATGAGATAATTTTGCCTCTGTAATTTGCTTTTGGACATTCACTATACCCATAAACCTAAGAAGAGTGGCAAGAAGGCCTTGCAAGAAAGAAATCGGTTTCTTTTTCTTAACTCAGAAGTACCAAGACCTATTTAATCATATGCCCCTTTTATGAGAAAAATCTCCTGATGTACACTTTGAGGATGTGCTACTATGCACCAGTATTTCTGAAAGTGATGTCAGTGATATCCAAATGTAAAGTCACAGACTATACCTCAGACATATAGACTCCATCTGTGTGTGGGGAGGAGGTAGTAATAAGGAATCTGCATTCTCAGGTAACTCTTAGGTACAATGCTCTAGAGTCTAGAGTCTAGACTATACCAAAAGAATCAGTATTTATTCCAAAGGTGACAACCGAGGGAAATCTTTATAGCTACATTGATAAGGTTGACTGAAAATTAAACAACTTCCAAAGATGGAAACAATGAGCTGACTACATTTTGACGCGGTATTTTACCATCTGACCAGTCCAAAAAAATGGGGCTGTGTACAGAGGAAAATGCTTGTCCAATAAGCCAGACAGAAAAAACAAAGAACTGTATGACTTCACTCATATGCGGAATATAAAACTGAAAGCAAAGAAAAAAAGAAATGAACAAACAAATGACCCATGGATACAATCAATAGTTTAATGTTTATTTGGGGATGAGTGGGTTAGGGAGGGGAGAAAGGGGAGAGGGTGGGAGAGGAGGGGGGGAAGCTAAATATAAGGTGATGGAAAGAGAAGTCACATTAGGTGGTGAACTTATTATACATCAAGTTGACAATGCACTGTAGAATTGTATGCCTGAACCCTATGTAATCCTTGCTAACAGATGTCACCCCAATAAGTCTAACAATAAAAATGAATTGAAAAAAAAAAGAAAATGCTTGTCCATACGTAACTGGGTCCAGAAGAGGTATGTAGAACAAGCCCAACTAAATGTTCCCCCAAATTCTGCTGCCATTTCAGGATATAATGGGATAACTAGGTGGGCATATATGTTGTAGGATTTTCGGGAAGTCACTTTACCTCTCTGACTGTTAAGTTTCCTCATCTGTAAAATGAAAATGATTATCCCTACCTCAGTGAGCCATTGTGAGAACTGAACAAGTCAATACATATAAAAAAATAAAACATCTTACCTAGGACCTGCCCACAAATCCAATGAAATGTATTAAAGAAGTAAAAATTGTTCTAAGGTTCAAATATTATAATGAATTCAGAATTGCTGAAAAATGTAACTCTAAAGAATACATATAGAGTGGACATTTTTTTCTGTTACAAACAGGAAATTTTTAAATGTTAGTTTCTCCCTTTTCTCCCTCCCTTCTTCCTCTGGTGTAGCACTATGATGTCAGTTTAATTACTGCAGGGAGGACAAGAAATTTTGCTATTGGTTTTGGAGTAGCTATTCTCTTTCAATGATAGTTTTCTTTAATTAGCCCCCATGTCAGCAATACAAGATCAACTGCAAGGTACTGAAGTACCTATTCAATTCAATTCGCTTAACTAGGAGTCAGAATGTACTGTGGTATGCAGAAATAAAAAGTCAAGTTCTGCCCTCAAGTTGTCCATGGCACAGTAGTGAAAATACCTAGTGTGCCTAGTGTGGCATAAAATGGGAAACCCTTACTGGGGTCCAGAGGGAGGAATGCAAATGGTCACAGAGGCAAGCCAAACTAATGCAAAGCACATTATGTCAGAGTTAAATCAGAAAGTCCAAGGACACCCAATGTCATCTTTATCCAGAAAAAGCCAAGTGCTGACCTAAACTAGGGCTGCAGTTCCAGGGCTCAGTTCCAGCAGCCAGCACAAATCCAGTCACAGTCTGCTTTGTACTTTGTGAACTTAATACTACATATAGTACAAAGCTAGTAAAGTAGAAATGACCCCTGCCCTCAAAGAGGAAAAACAATGATAATGGCAAACCTCTAGAGTACATGAAAATAATCTAAAAGTTTGCACTGAGCAAATAGATAAATACCACATTCACTCATATCGTTCTTTTCTCAGATTTCTTTTCATTTTTCTCAATGATGAGAAAGCTTAGATGAGACCAAAATAAGTTAGCCTCAAGTCCCCAGCCAGTCCTACCTCCACAATCCACTAAGAAAGTTGGAGATTCTTGCCATTATTAATTTTTTAAAACATTCATTTTATAAGAGTTGCATATCAGTGGTCAAACTAATTGGAATATCACTTTTCTAACATTTCTTCCTCCTTTTAGCAATTCTTTGTATTTTGTCTGAGAGAGAGAGAGAGAAGGTTCCAGAGAATTTAATATTTTCTTACCTATTAATGCTTCCACCTTGACCTTAAGCTTCTTTGGTCAAACAAGAGGCAGCTGCTGCAGTGCCCCTCTCCACTTGCATCTTTTCCCATATCTAGCAGGGCTTTTGGGATTGACAAGGTTGGCACCTCTCAGAAATGGAAGGGGTGGAGGCAGTGGTTATGTAGATGGACTAGAGGATGAAGTGCAGACTTGACCAGCAGTCCCTTGTACCTTCCATTTTAATGCTATGCCAAGCCTCTCCCCGACTGCTGAGGAGAAAGTATACTATAAAGAAGGCTTTGTGAATAGCACTGGTATTTCTAAATAGGAAAACAAGTGATGGTAGGGAAAAGGATTATATTATTCAAAAATTTCTCCCTGATTTTCTTTCAGAAATGTGTGTAGGAAGAGACTACATTGAAGAGCCGTATCTGAATAAATACTCAAACTAAACTATGTAAGCCATCTCAAAGGAAAGTGTAAGTGAGATTTAAAGCTCTGGTCTAGTCTCACCTGTTCAGCCTAGAACCCTCTGGACATTTGTGCTTCATCCCTAACATCTAACTCCTCAAATAGCCTTGCAGCACTAACTATCCGATGCTGCTAAAGGGTAGAAGTGCTGACTATGGACATTTCTGCAATGCTTCCCCACCTCCAGCAGAACAAATAGTGTTCAGATCTTGCAAAGTCAACAAAGCCACAGTATAGGTCAGCTGCAAACTCCCACTCATCAGAGACCTCCCTGAGCCAGCAAAGTCAAGGCCGTGAGCTCAGGTCCCTCAGAAAGTCGTTAGAGAGGACAATGAGTCTGCAGGATGAGTCAGGAGAATTGAGAAAGCCCAGGAAGTCCCTAGAGCCAGACTTTGCATAAGGAAGCCAAGGAAAAAGCTCTATAAGAACCTGGAACACCCTCATAATGAAGGAGAGGGTGGAGGCTAGAAGCAACAGAAAGACAAAACTACCTGTCCTCAGCATCAGCAAAAGAAGGAAGCAGGCCATATTTATCCTTGGTATATCCCTATCCCACTTTCAATATTCTCTCCATTCCTAATGTACCCGAGCCCTCCATGCTGATGCCAGCTGACCAGACTTTTCCTACCACCCTCAGGTCTCCCTCTCTCTCAAAAGGCTCATTTTCCTCAGACCTTACCTAATATTTCACTGTCATTCAGTGAAGTGTCTTATTCCCTCAGCACTGCACTGATTTGTCACTTCATGATAACTGATCTGAGCCAATGCACCAATGGCTATTTATGATTTAGTATGGGTCTCACCAGAGTCACACATTGGCAATTAAACAGTTGTCTCTTAGCAAGAGTACCTTTACTCTGAAGATTGTATGTAGTGAAAGGATTTCCAATGAAGGCAGTGGGGACCTCAGAGAGTTCCTGGAGGTCTCCATGTTCAATCCCATGTGAAAGAACACCCTTCTACCTTCTGTTTAAGCATAAGCTAGCCCAACATATATCTAACTGGTCAAAAGCCTAAACTGCATTAGGGTGCACATCACCAATAAACCTCCTTATGTGGGCCCCAAGATACAAGAACTTCATCTAAACTATTTCTAACACATTACAAACTGCTAATTCGTGTTATCATTGTTTTAGGGTGACAAATGCAAATACAGGAGTTAAGATAACCGGCCCCATTATCAAACTGTGAGGAAGAAGATTTTTAAAGCAACCCATAGCATTACAGAAAGTGCTGACTTAGAGGTTTTTCAAACCCCTTACATTGCCCCAAGGTTCTAAATAAGAGTGTGGAACCTTGAAGCCCTGCGCATGGCATCAGGTTGTGCTCCTAGCATCTGGGAGTAGGGGGACACTTTGCTGGAAGGAAGCAGGTGATGAATGACAGTAAAGGCCTTTTCTAGATGACTGAGGATAAGAAACACCTGACATTTAGATTATCCAGCTTATTGGAGGCTGTAGACTATTGAGGACACAATTTGACTTGTGGTGGGTGTAACTCTGACTATGCTGAGTTACAACTGAGTTTTTAAAATAAAAGCAAGTCGTACAGAATTCTGAGTTCTGGAGTATCTAAGAAAGCATCTAATGATGCTGATTTCAAATGAGCATTACTGTCTAATAATGACACTTCCCTGAACAAAAGATGCTGAGATCTCAGATTGCTTATTCCCAGTGGATTTACCTAAGCAGTCTTAGTAAATGGACTAAGCTTGTGTTTAGTTTCCTTGTCCTTCCTTTTCCACAGCTCAGTCTCCCAACACCCCTACCAGGTTCTTCTTTCGGGCAGCTTAAGGCTCCCCATGGCTCTACCCAGTCCAGACTGCTCATAATGCCTCCACAGGACTTAGAGCTTTCTCTCCCTCCTCTTTCCCATCTCAAGGTTCTTTCCTGAGTGCCCAGTTTGTTACTTTCCGAAGAGACATCTGGGTACTAAGGAACTAGTATGTGTTAAAGTGTCCATGGCTAATAATGAGTTAAATTTTTGCTCCTTCTAATTAGAGCAGGCTGATTGACAAGGAATAAATTTCTAGTAACATTTCAGGCTTGTAGTAGACTGGTAGAAATGGAGATGAGGAATCATTTGACATACCTCTTATTATAATGGCTATGGCTCCCTACTTTGTTCTTAACATAGGACAGAGGAGTTGCTTTGGCTGGTTTGAGGATGGAAGCAATCAGCTTAATTTACAAATACCCTATTACTGTTGCCAAGAATCCATTTACAGACAGTTGCCCATTCCTAACAAGCTCTCTGTATTTTGCCCCACAAGTTTTCTTTGTCTTCTGCACTTCTGCCTTTTTTTAAAAAAAAAACTGACCCTGCCTGAGGCTAAGTGAAGTTTCTAAATAGGTATTACATATTTTTCCTAGGTAATTTAAAAACTTGTCTTCCTTATTAATGTTTTTAAATGAGCCTACCCTTAACCCCAATACCTCACCTTCCTTTAAGGCTTTAGAAGTAGACCTCATTTTACCCAACAAGTACACTACTGAAAACGTGTATATAGGAAGAGCAATACCAACAGGCCCAATTCATTGAATCAATTTGTAATGTAAAGACTTCCCAATGATCTGAACCACTCACTGAAGAAAAAGCACAAGGCTGCTCTTATGCCAGGTTGACCAGCAAAGCACACCTTTTGTTAAAATAGTAAATACTCCCACACCAGTTGGTAAATAGCCACAACCCCTTGCCTTGACTGCTTCAGATCCTACTCTGAGTTCCCTAGACCTAAACAAGATCCAAAAACTACTAAGTAATGCCTGGCACAGGAAAGGGCCTTCAGGTCCTTGCTCCAGGACTATAGCTGGAACTTATTCTGTTTTTTTGTTTCCCATGCCTTACCATGTGAATATTACCCACAATATCAAACCTCTTGTGTACCAGGTACTGAGTTTGGCCCTGAAAGTAAACCATAATCACTTTGTTTAAAGCTCTAGTAGTAACATTGAGGTCTGTCTCAGTCTACTCTGCCACATATATTCCAATGGAGCAGAACATCCATGACCTTCAAAAGATGAACAATTTGAACTGTTTCAAAAATAGCACTTGGCAGGTAGCCTAGACTTGGACAGGGAAAACAGACACAGACTGTGGGCATGATGGGCCAGCCCCCTGTCACATCACCTCGGGGGATCCTCAGCCCTGTGGGACTCAGTAGAAAATCCTTTGCATTTGAAAAGCAGAAATTATTTTAGTCTTGTGCTTTAAATGCTGACTTTAGAACAAAACCCTCCATTCAAGGTCACATGATGGGTCAGCTGAGTGGAGAGTAGGAAGGAAGAGCAAATAATCCATAACAGGGTTAATTTGAGCTGCTTCAACATATGAGGAGGACTTGGCCAAAACTTTCATATTCTTTATTTATGGATAGTTTGAAAAATTGCCTTGCAAGGATGTTAATGCACTAGGTAAGGAAAAAGGATGATGGTGGTAGTGTCTCTTTAATCATCTGCCCTGGAGACCCATACTCTGGGTAGCGTTGTGATATAGGTGAATATATACTGAACTACTGCTGGTTGTCTTTATTTGTAATTCAAAAAGGATCTCATTCATTCTGCCTCAGATAAAAGCTCACTCTTTGTCTCAATGCATGTTAGCTACTGTTAACCTTACACTAATAAAAGTAGTCAGTTTCCAATTAATTTTGATTCTTGGGCCCTAACTATTTGAGCTTAGTGCTGTCTGTCATTACAACTGCAGGGAGCTAACTTGTGGTGAAGGGAAGCAGAATGAGTCTCATGTCTGAATTTGTAAGGTCTGAATTGTAGCCTTTACTCTGCTAAATCCCTTGGTAACATAAAGGGAGGTACATTCTCCCTTTTGATTTTTCTCATTTATAAAACAGGGATGATTATTACTTGCCTCATGGGTCAGCATAATAATAAAATATTATTATAGATGGGAAAACTATTTGACCATTCCAATATCTTCCAAAATGTAAGGAAATATGAATGTCTTCAGAACTGCTAAATGGATATGTAGAAACCAACATTTATCAAACACCTACTATGCGCCCAGCACTTTCACATTCATTAGTTTCATTTATATTCACAACAATCCTATGAAGTAAATATTAGCTGTTGCACATAAAACAATGAGGGATAAAAATGATAAAATATATCTCTATGTTTGAATTCTGATTACTGTATTTTTCTGTGTATAAGAGGATACTTTTGTCTGAAATTATTACACCAAAAATTGGAGGTTGTCTTATACACAGAAGTAACCAGTTGAGAGAGTTTCTTAATGTTGGGTTAGAAAAGCAGGGGTAATCTTATATATGAAGGAGTCTTATACATGGAAAAATACAGTGTATTTTAGAAACAAGTGGATTTGATATTAAAGAAAAACAAGCTCATGCACACACAAAAGTAGAATCCAAAGTACAAATGACAATGACACAACAGTTCAGTTTAGTATCAACTTCCATCTCTAAGATAAAATTGAAAGTACTGTGTGATACTTTCCATAATTTATACAGAAGTATTAATATGGTTTTCAGAAACTGAGAACACAGTTATGGTAAGGATTATTACCCTAGGAGGAATGCAGAAATGCTCAAAATATAGCCAATAAATCCAAACAACTACTCATGTTAAAATGATATAGCACACAGATGGAGAAATGCAAATTTGTATTGGACTTATGGGAGCAACACTGTGTGGCCTCCTAGGGGAGCATACAGACCATGTTGAAGTAGGTACTAGGTAGAAACACAAGTGGTGATGAATGGGGAGAACAAAGAAAGAAAAGTTGATTTGTATAACTTTGAAAATGCAAGCACACCTGTGTGAGAATATCCAGGGTACTGTAGACCTGTAGTTTCTTCCCTGACCAGTAACAGGCTACTGCTGTAGCTAAACTTTATTTATTATAGCAAGCAAAGGAGAGATGAGACCCCTGAGAGTAGGGAGCAGAAGGTGAGGATTATCGACATTTTTAACTTCATCTTAGACAAAGAAAATGGGGCACAAAAAGTTGCTTTCCAGGCATGCAGCTAATGAAATTGGGCTTTAAAACAAAATATATATGAGTATGACATTTTCATACCCATATCTTTTCTTAGAAAATGTACTATTTCCCCAAAACAATATCCCCTATCTTAGAAATGATGCCAAACCCTTGGGGGATAGTTAGACACTGCTCTTGGCCCTGTCTTACCTATACATCCCTCACCATGACCAACTCACTGGTCATACATGACCGACTTCTGCAAGCATTCCTACACATGCTAAAAATCACTGTTTCCCTGTTTAAAAGGTTAGAATATGTGACCATGAAGAGAATTCAACTGCTTTTTTTTTTTTTTAAAAAAGAGTGATCTCCATTAACAAAGCTAATTAATTCTCCTAGTGAATCAAAGTCAACCACGGCTGTAACTTGTCTCCCTCATCTTTGCTTGGCCTCCCAAGCATAGAGATCCTCAAAGGCCAAGACCTTCTCTGAAGCAGTCTATCCAAATAATCTACATAGCATACACTCCAAATACTTGATGAATGAATAAAGACCATGCTCTTATCATGTGCAATAAGAGTATGTCCTAAATATCTTAATTATATTAGAATCCTTGAGGAATTTTGTCAAAGATTATACACACAAAAAAAGATAGAGATGAAACTAACAATTAGCTACCACTTGGAAATGCTTCTCTTCCACAATCACTAACCTAATAACACTTGTTCTAGTCTCAAATCTATAATCACCAGCCAGAGGAACTAGAAGACATCTCCCCTCTTTAACTCTCAGCTTCACCATTTTTAAATTAATAATGTTGAGCTAGAACAGCAGTTCTCATCCCTGACTTCACACTTGAATCACCTGGGGAGATTTTAGAACTACTGATGCCAAAATTTCCCCAGTGTTTCTTATTTAATTACCTTGGGATTAGTCCCAAACATTGGTATTTTTTAATCCCCAGTGAGTACCTTCTTCCTCTAAAAGTCAATATGCTGAGTACAGCTGGGTCTCTCTTGATATCAGTGATGCTCTGCCTTTTCTCTACTGTCCACCCTAATATTACCCACCACAAGAACTGTTGATTGAGTTTCTCAACGGCCTAACATCCTCCTTCACCCCATTTTACCTATTGACTTAAAACTTTGTGGCTTCTCAGCACTGCTCTTGAGATATGCTTTTTTTTTTTTGCTTTTTGGTATGTGGGTAGCTCCCTGGCTGGGATCGAACCCAGGCCACAGAACTGACAGCGCCAGCACCGAAGCCTTAAGCCACTACACCATAAGGGAACTCTCTGAGATATGCTTTTATATGTTAAAGAATTATTTTGCCATCAAAGAAGCTCCCCTTAAAGCATTAGCTGTGCTGCTCTGCTCTCAGGATTGAAAAGCCCAATGAGAAAATATGAGCAGCCTGGAAATTCATCCACTGATCTGCAATAAATGCATAAGCACAATGCACAACTTTCCATCTCACTATACTTTTTCACGGCATTGAGACTGCCCATTCCATGGCCTTTTGTCAATAATTTTCTTGACACTTATGGAATTGATTTGTTCTTCCTTTACTTTAAATAATAAGCCAACAGTTACACAGGAGCTTTATAAAGCATCTATTTAACATACAAACTACATAATGGCCCTTGAATGCTACAGCAAGAACTAATGCCTCATCAGCCAATAAGATGAATATAGTGACATCCTAGTGTTTTCTTAACCTGTGAAAACATTCCTAAGCTCTGGGCTTGCTGACAAGCAGGCATGCCAAGGATTTAGAAATGTCAAATTAAAATATTTTGGGATATTTTCAAAAAAACATGAGACCTTTTAACCCCTAGCATTCTATCAACAATGCTTTTTCAGAACATAGGACTTCTACAGAAAGGCTCTCTCTCAGATGAACAGTTATGAACACTACACAGGAAACAGAAGGTACCTCAAGGTCACAAGACAGCTTCATTTAAGAAGTACCCCACTAGAAACATCTGTATGTAGATTAAAAAGGCTAGAAATGTGGTAGGATAGGGTGAAAGGAAAGGAAACAGGTTAGGAATCAATGAAAAATTTCCCAACTACCAATATCATAAAATACAGGTTTGAAAAATCAGAATCTGGCATTGCCTTTTAATACAATACAGCTTAGATGCCCTTTAAGCATGGGAAGTGCAGAGGTGCTTTGTTGTAAACCCTTGGTCAATTGCCAAAATTACATGAGATCATTCTTCCCTTCATCGCCAAATGCCTTGGAAGAGTAGTCACCTATTCATTTTGTCTCTACTTCTTCATTGTTTATTCATTCTTTAAATTTGGCTCCTCTATTATCCACTCTGCTAAAACTGCTCTCATTAAGATAGCAATGATCTCCTAATAGCCAAATCCTGTGTTCATCTCTCAATCCTCATTCTGATTGATACCTCTAATTATTTAACACTGTTGAACCCTCTTTTCTTCTTTGACCTTTGTGACGAAATCTCTCCCCAGATTCTCCTCCTATTTTTCTACTTTTACTTTCAGTTGCCTTCTTAGGCTATTCTTCCCATTTCCATCTCTTATATGATGGATATTTTTTGGCCCCTTTCTCACTTTACAAATGCTCCCATGATATGACTTATATGACTCAGATCTTTATCTTTTGTCCCAGTTATTCTCCAAACTCTAAACTTATATAGTCAACTCTCTCCTCAACATCTTCCCCAGGAAGTTCAGCCAATACTCATATCCACTCCCAAACTACTCTTCCTCTTGTATTGTTTCATTTCTTACAATAACTTTATAATTAGCCTTTTTCATCTCCAATATCTTTCTCACCTCTATATTCCTCATTGTCCCCAGAGTTTTCTCTTGAAAATACAAACACATCTAACATTGTAACCCCTTTTAAAAACTTTGAGGGGTTTCTCTTCGCCTATAGAATAAATCTAAATGTTACCCCATAACATTCCAAATATCTAACAAACTGGTCTCGTTTTACCTTCTTAGTTTTACTTCTGCATTCCCACCACTACCGAACACCTCAATCCCACCTAACCTATGATCTACCACTCCTTAAATATGCTGTGCTACCTCATGTCTCAGTGCTTTTGTTCATAATACTTCCTCTAACTGGAAAAATCTTCTCTCCTTCCCATTTCCAACTCATATTTTTAAAATGCCACCTTGTCATACTATAATGTCATCTCCTGTGTAACATCTCTGGGCAGAATTGCTTGTGGTCTTCTCTAAACTCTTAAATTTACAGACAATAACTCTATCACTCAGGTACACTGTTTTACAATTAAGTATATGAGAGTTCTTTAAGGGCTAAGATTCTGTCTCAGCCTTCATATCTATTATCTCAGACCCTGGAATCAGGCAGAACTGGATTTGAGTACCACCTCTGGTGTTTACTAGTGCTGTATAATCTTGGATAAGTTAACTAACTTCTCTAAGCCTCAGTGTTCTCAGTTGCACAACTAAGGTAACAACAGTGTTTTAAGAAAAATAAATGAGACAACATAGATAAAACACTTACAGTGTCTAACATAACAATAAATATTCAATAAATGTTATCTATTACTACTTTTTTCTGTGTCTAGCACACAGTCTTATGGAGAGCAATACTCAATAATTGTTTACTGAATAAATTAATCATAGCATTGAGGACCCAAGAACTCTTGCTAAATGAATAGTTTTTTCTTTGTTGGATCTTGGGATTATTGTCAGAGGCACAAAAAATTGAGATACATAATGAATTTCTTTCTCTGTAGACAGATCATTACAGTAGCAATGGGAAAACCAAAAGCTTTGTATGTGTATTTTATCTTTTGAACCTGGACATAGCACATCTTTATTCACAGAAAATACAAGTTTTGAAGTGTGAATTTCAAATTTCTTTTCCAAGATAAGTCCAAAGACTTTTTTCTATTTTAACATTTGACAAATAGAATGGTTCAATTAATGTGATAATTATTTAGTATAGAAAGCAATAATTTTAAAGATGTAATGATGGTTGAGCCCAGCATGCTCGAAAATACCATTCTTTGAGTCAGTTTTAGCAACATGCCTTGAAGTTGGACCTTAGGGGTTTAATTTATTTCAAACTCCTCTGCCAATGCAAATTTAAATTAATGGCATTTCTGATTCTTATCCCACTTTCACCCACTATCCATTTTAATCTTTTACCTCCATTTTAGTCATGAAATCTTAAAAGATGACGTTTTATATTCAACCCAGAATAATTTTTTTAGTATCTCTTGATAAAGCATATATAAAATTCAAAATTCTGACATGCTTTCAATAGAAGCCTCTTTCTTTGGGAAAAGCAAACACTATAGTCTTTCTTTTTACTTAGTCCTAGAAAAGATCTAGAGGAAAACATTTATTTCAAGTCTATCATAAATGAGTATGGAAACCTGAAATTTGAACTGTCATTATATTATTATTTTGAAAATGTAGGAACAGCACAGGAAGTTTGGAAAATGAGCATAAGGATTTATTCAAAACTTCTCTATCCACTATACGACTATAATTATTTTTGTATACATTTTTTATTCATTTTTATTTGCCTGCACTTTCTCAAAGCTTGCCTCGCGGCTTCCCAGGTACACTAAGGAGATTTTAAGAACTTTAGAAAAACTGTCATTCTAATTGTATGACTTCCTAGAAGGTTCTTCACTAGCTTTAGTTTTTCAGCGAAAAATACTCTAAGAATAAAGATGGCACAATGACCCAAATTTACATTAAAAAGTTATCTCTTTGCATACAAACCACCAATTTCAAGACAACGTATTGGTGGTCAGCAAATAAGCTGATCTTTGGTTTCTATCTGATTACCAACCATATTAATTACAAATTTGTACAAAGGCTGAAACCAGTACCTTTCCTTCAATTTGGATTCTAACACAGAAATAGAATTAGGAGAGAAGGAAATTACCTAATGGCAATGACTTCAATCGTCATAATATTAAACAATAAAAGTTAAAAGACAGAGAACATTGAAAAATCCTATTCTGATCGAAAAAGAACAATACAATATGCAAATAGTCATTCTCGTATGCAGTTAATCATTAATTATTCACTAGAACAGAAAAGCGCTTATGCTTTGGGTTATGTTAAATGATATGAACCTGAAACTTCTAGTTTCCTGTCCCTCCTCCTTCACACACACACACACACACACACACATACACACAGGATAATATTTGTTTTAGATTACATTTTGCATATTTATGAAAACCTAATGTTGGGATTAATAAAAGCCTAGATTTAGGGCTTCCTTACTTTTTATCTCACATGATCTTTTCTCATTAAGTCTTTCACAGCTCCTGAAATCCACATACCTTTCCCCTTTTCTGGACACATTTTTTCCCCACTTAATTGTCTAGGCTACATATTTTAATGCTGGATTTCATATTTTATGTTGTTCTTAATTTATTTATTGTGTCTGAGGCCTGTCTCCTTAACTAGATTATGAGTTATGTGATAGCTCATACCTACTACTTTCTTTCTGTCTTCTGTGGTCCAACTGTGAGCTACTTGGAGCAGGGCACATGCCTTGTTTACCTTTGTTTCCACAGCAATGATAGTGGAGATGTGCAATAAAATAATTATTGAATGAAGAAATAAATAAATGGATGGATAGATGAAAAGACAGCATCCAAGAAAAGTACGTATATGGTTAATAAATTTCAGAGGGCCTGCCAGTAAGAAGGATGGCCTGCAAGTGCTGGGAAGTCAGTCCAGACTTATTAAGTACCTACTATCTGCCAGACATAGGTATTCTAGGGGAATAAGAGAAGGTAGGTATAGAATTGAAAATTAAATATATATATATATATATATATATATATATATATATATATATATATGGCATATATATATATATATTATACATATATATATATATATATATATATATATATATATATGGCATAATGTGTAATACAAATGCCCAATTGCCTGCCTTTTTTTCACTGTTGTCTGTATGTAGCACAATGAAATTTTTCTCTACCACATGAGTTGAATTAATGTGGGAGGCAGACTATTTCCACTGGGAGGCATAGTCATTGCTATGATGTCTTCTTTGCTTTATTATCATCTCTTTCAGCCAATGGGAGCATAAATTGGAGAGATATTTTGTGTTCCAGTGAAGTCACTAAAGCCCATTGGCCAATGACTAATAGGTAAAGACATAGGGTGTGCAGATGGAGTTGCAGATAAGGTGTTTGTACTCCCCCTGTTAAGCCTTTGCTTCCATTTTAGAAACCAGAGCCTTTAAACTTCTCCTGCTACCCTTCTGGCACATCTTAGGAAAAATATGCTTTAATAACAACAGAGCACAAAAAGGAAGAATAGAAATGACCATATTGTGGGCTTTTTGTCCCCATATTGTCAGGCTTTCAGCCATCAATCCCCATGGAGCTGCCCTATGCTTTTCAATGAAGGGATAAAAAGGATGTGGAGGAGCCATTTTATGGGGTCATTTCAGCTGTTCATTTTATTTTATTTATTTTTTTAATTCATTTTTATTGTTAGACATATTGGGGTGACATCTGTTAGCAAGGATTACATAGGTTTCAGGCATACAATTCTACAGTGCATTGTCAACTTGATGTATAATAAGTTCACTACCTAATGTGACTTCTCTTTCCATCACCTTATATTTAGCTTCCCCCACCCTCCATCAAACTGCTGAGACTTGGAGATCACAGATAGCTGGGTTGCTTGAAAAGGGAAAGGACATTATAGCAAATTGTATTATTGTACACTTAACTGAGTCCTAGAGTGTCTGGGTGGGCTTCAAAGGGTCAAGTGTGCCTTTTTAACCAATGACTTGAAATACCACTGTGCTGGGGGCAACCCAATACTAGCTAAGTATTTAGTGACATGAGACTATGACTTTGGTTGCTGGGAATCTCATTAGGGACTTTGGTTTTTAGAGTTGAAGGACTTGGCAGGCCAATCAAAAATAAATATTTTTTATATAGAAATTTAATAAGACCATCGAGTTCACTGCCTTGTGTCAGTCATGTCTTCTGATATTAAGGATCCATTCAAAAGCAGAAGTTTTATGACAATGCTTCCTCATGTCCAACATCATTCACTTTCATTCTCACTCCTCAGCACTTAGGCAAGCACATTAAAAATATATCCAGACCAAAGATACAAATCAGACAATTAAGTTAGCAGACTGAGGAAGGAGGAAAGCTCATTTGGATTGCAAGAGAACTGGGAAATTCAGTGTGTTGCCAATAAAGGAAAGTTAGATTGCCAAAGAAGGAGAACAGTTTAGCACAGAGGTCAGCAAAGCCGTCATTCTGATTATATAATGCATCGTTACGAAATGGGGCATAAACTTTACTGAAGCCTGATCACCATAGGCAACATACTTGCTTAATTCAAAAGGAGGGGTGTCTCCCTGAGTGTGAAATGCTGAAAACTATATTCAGGCAGTCAGCCACCAGGACTTTGCCCATCTCCATGTTGTGTAGTAAAAATTAGTAGTGGAAAAATCTGAAAGCTGACCTCTCCTCTTTGTAGATGGAGAAACTGAGGCTCAGGTGTATACCCAAGTTTGCATTGCTAGGACTACAACTCAGATCCTCTGATTTCCCATGTGGAAGCACTTGGTATTATACCACTCTACCTCTCACTGTTCATAATATATTCATCATGATGACCCTGAAGTGGTAGAAGACCCTGAGGTACCTTCTGAATTGTTAGAGAAAATTATGATCTGTTCCTTCTATTGCCAGTGTGACTCAAATTTCATTGCATTTACTTTTATGCACCTTTGTATTTATAAGAACTCTCCATTAAACACAACTTTGAATTAATCTGAGTAGCCTATTCCCTAACCTAACCCTGCCAGATAACATCTTTTGCTAAGAAATGGAATGTGCTCATTCCCTCAGCATCCATCTCCTGGCTTACTTAGAGAATTTATATCTCTGTCCAAGAACTAGAGAAAAGAAACTGGTATGTGGTGATCAGTATAGATTCATTGTTTTGCATATGGTTTTCCAATTTTCTCAGCCACATTTACTGAAGAGGCTTTCTTTCCCCCAGTGTGTGTTTTTCACTCCTTTGTTAAAAATTATCTGTCCATATACTTGTGGGTTTATTTCTGGGTTTTTGATTATATTCATTTGGTCTGTTCATCTATTTTTCTGCCAGTACCAAACTGCCTTGATTAGCTATGCTTTGCAGTTTAAATTGAAAGCGGAGAGTGTGATGCCTCCAGCCTTATTCTTTTTATGTAGGATTGCTTTAGCAATTTGGGGTCTTCTGTGGTTTGAATCTGGTGATATTTTTTATCTATTTCTTGACAGAATATCTGTGGGATTTTTATAGAAATTGTGTTAAATCTGTATATTGCTTTGGGTAATATTGCCATTTTAACAATGTTGATTCTTCCAATCCATGAACATGGAATATATTTCCATTTCTTTGCATCCTCTTCAATTTATTTTAACAGTGTCTTATAGTTTTCAGTATATAAGTCCTTCATGTTCTTCGTTAATTTTATTCTTAGGTATTTTATTCTTTTTGTTGTGATTGCAAAAAGTATTGATTGCTCATTTTTTTTCCTGAAGTTTTATTGTTTGTATATAGAAATACAATTAATTTTTCTACATTGATTTTATATCCTGCAACTTTACTGTATTTATTTATTATGTCTAATAGTTTTTTTGGTGGAGTCTTTAGAATTTTCTGTATAAAGGATCATGTCATCTTGAAAAAGTAACAGTTTAACTTCTCTCCCAATTTGGATGCCTTTTATTCCCTTCTCTTGCCTGATTGCTCTGACTGGAACTTCCAGTACTATATTAAGTAGCGGTGAGACAGGTGGCATCCCTGTTTTGTTCCTGATTTGAGGAGAATAGACATCAGGTTTTCCCATTCAGTATAATATTAGCTGAAGGTTTGTCATATATGACCTTTAATATGTTAAGGTACTTTCCTTTTATACCCATTTTATTAAGTGCTTTTTGTCATGAATGGATGTTGTATCTTATCAAATGCTTTTTGGCAATAATTCATATAATCATATGGTTTTTATCTTTTAGTTTGTTTATGTGGTGCAGCACATCGATTGATGTGCATATGTTGAACCATCCCTGTGTTCGTGGGATGAATCCCTCTTGATTTTGGTGTATAATCTTTTCAATGCATTGTTATATTCTATTTGCTAGTATTTTATTTAGGATTTTTGCATCTCTGTTTATCAGAAATATTGGTCTATACTTTTGTTTTTTATGTTATCCTTACCAGGCTTTGGTATTAGAGTTATGTTGGCCTTCTGGAAAGAGTTGGGAAGTATTGCCGCTTCTTCAATTTCTTGGAAAAGTTTGAGACGAGTAAGCATTAATTCCTGTTTTAATGCTTAGTAAAACTCAGTGAGACCATCTGATCCTGAGCTTTTGTCTTTGGGGAGGTTTTGGATGATTGTTTCAATTTTCTCTCTGTTGATTGGTCTATTTTGATTGTCCAGTTCTTCTTGGTTCAGTCTAGGTGGACTGTGTTTCTAGACACTTGTCCATTTCTTCAAGGTTGTTAAATTTGTTGCCATATAGTCCTTCATAATATTTTCTTATGCTCCTTTGTATTTCTGTGGTGTCAGTGGTAATATCTCCTTTTTCATTTCTAATTTTGGTTATTTGTGTTTGTTCTCTTTGCCCTTTGGTGGGCCTAGCCAGGGGTTTGTCAATCTTATTGATTTTTTTCAAAGAACCAGCTCTTCCTTACATTAATTTTCTGTATTGTTTTTCTGTTCTCTGTTCTATTTCATTTAATTCTGCTCTAATTATTATTTCCTTCCTTCTGCTGACTTTGGGCCTTTTTCGTTCTTTTTTTTCTAGTACTTTAAGATGGAATGTTAGGTTGTTTAATTGTTATTTTTCTTAATTCTTGAGATAGACCTGTAATGATATAAATATCCCTCTTATTACTACTTTTGCTATATCCCAATAATTTTGGTATGTTATATTTTATTTGTCATTTGCTTCTATGTTTTTTAATCTCTTCTTTTACTTCTTCTTTGATCCAGTTATTTTTAAATAACATGTTTTTTAATCTGTATGCATATATGGTTTTTTCTGCTTTTTTTGTGCAGTTGATTTCCAATTTCAAGTCTTTGTGGTCTGAAGATATGTTTTATATCATATTTTGTGCAGTTGATTTCAATATTCTTGAATTTGCTGAGGCTAGTTTTGTGTCCCAGAATATGGCCTATCCTTGAGAGTGTTCCATGTGCACTAGAATAGAATGTATAGTCATGTGTTGTAAGATGTAGTGTCCTGTAAATGTCAATTATGTCCAATTGTTGTAATGTATCATATAGAGCTGATATTTCCTAATTTATTTTCTGTTTGTATGATCTGTCCATGACTGTCCTACTATAACTGTATTTGTCAGTTTCACCTTTTAGATCTTTAAGTAGTTGCTATATAAATTTTGGTGCTTCCTGGTTGGGTGCATATATATTGATGAGTATAATGTCTTATTGTTTTACTGTCCCTTTTGTCATTATGAAATGTCCATTTTTGTCTCTTATTATCTTTTTTATCCTGAAGTCTGTTTCATCAGATACAGGTATGGCTACTCCTGCTGTTCTCTGGATACCATTTGCTTGGAGTATTTTTTTTCCACACTTTCACTCTGGTCTGAGTGCTTATTGCTGAGGTGTGTCTCTTGGAAATAGCATATTAGATAGGTTTTGTTTTTTAATCCAATCAGCTAATCTGTGCCTTTTTATTGGTGAGTTGAGTCTATTTACATTTCAGGTGATGATTGATATATGAAGATTTCCTATAACCATTTTGTCTTCTGGTTTTTGGTTGTTCAGAGTCTCAGTTTTTTCTTAGTTTTTTTCTCCCTGTCTTTTTTTTTTTTCCTACTTGATGGTGTTGTATGATTTTTAGTTCTGTTTCCTTTTTGTTTTTTTATTGGTTGTGTCTTGGTTTTCAAGTTTTTTTGTTTGTTTGTTTGTTTTTTTAGTAGTTATCATGAGGTTTATGAAAAGGGAAGTTTCATGTATGTAGTGGCTCCTTTTCTTAGGCATACTTTTAATTTCTACTCTCTTTTGGAAATTTAACCCTTTCCTTCTTCCTTTTTTATGTTTCTGTTGTCCCAACATTTTGCCATTTATTTAGGCTTTTTGTTGCAGGTCGAATAGACTCCTTCAATGTTTCCTGGAGTGCCAACGCTATGTTGGCAAATTCCTTCAGCTTCCCTATGTCTGAAAAGGTCTCTATTCCTCCTTCAGGTCTAAAGGATAACTTTTCTGCATAGATTATTTTTGGTTCCTCTCTTTTAATATCTTAAATACATGATTCCACTCACTCCTGGCTTGAAAAGTTTTTGCTAAGAAGTCTGATAATAACCTGATGGGCTTTCTTTTTAAGGTTATTTTTTTCCTTGGCTATCTTGAGAATTCTTTCTTTGCCTCTGATTTTTTACATCTTCAGTATAATGTGCCTTGGAGAAGATCTTGTGGGATTCAGGTAGCTAGGGGTCCTGTTTTCTTCTTGAATTTGCGGTTTCAGTTCTTCCCGGTGGCTTGAAAAGTTCTCATCTGTTATTTGTTTGATTAAGCTCCCATTAGAATTTTGTTCTGTTTCTTCTGGTGTTCCTATTATCCTAATGTTATTCTTCTAATATTGTCAGATAGTTCTTATAGACATCCTTTTTTTGAGGGGGGGGGGCGTTCTCCAATCTCTGTCTTTTTCCTTCTTTTCAAATTCTGTTTCTATCTTCCATGTCACTAATCCTTCCCTCCATCTGGTTGGCCCAGCTTCCTATGCTAGTTAGTTCATGCTTTATTTCTTTTATTGCATTGTTTATCTCCCAAATTTATTTTTGGTTATTTTTTATAATTTCAATTTCTTTGTTAAAATGTTCCTTTTGTTCAGATATTTCCTTTCTGAGATCATTTATCTGGGTCTGACTACTCATCCAGCGTTCCCTGAGCTCCGTGAGTATTTTTAGGATTGCAGTCTTGAATAATGTGTCACTTAGGTCATATATTTTCAAATCTTTAAGTTCCTTGTCTGGATATTCTCCATTTTCTCTCTGAGATGTTTCGTTCCTGAAGTTCATTGTAGTTGGTGTGTTTTTCTTCCTGGGCATAAAGACTTTTTTCCCCTGGCAGATATGGAGAAGTCTTTCTTTTACTTCCCAGTTAGTGTCGCTGCAGCGTCTTACGATATTTTCTCTTGGCTTTTAGATTTTCTCACTTTCAAAACTTTTCTAGAGGGTGGACTTCTCCTCTTTGACTCAGTTGCCTTAGTTTCAATGCACTTCTTCTTTGGGGAAATGTGGTGGGTGATGATATTCTCTGCCTCTGAAATTTGTGCAGGCAGAGTCTGCTGTGCCTTTGTTTTACGGTTTCTTTGAGCCCCCTGTTGGTTCCTTGGGTGGGGGGCAGAGTTTGATGGGGAGGGCTAAGGGCTTATTTGTGGCATAGAGTAAATGGCAGTTGGGGAGGGCAAGGGAAAGCAGCCAGGCTCCATGTTTGCATTTTCTGCCTAGTGGTGGAGGCAATGTGGCTCAGCACTGCTGTTTGTCCAAATGTTGCTCTTTACCCTGGCTGCTGGCTCAGTTTCAAATCATGTCTATATCTCCATCAGGAGTACTCACAGCTGGGGTGGGCATACTCTACAGCATAAGCCAGCTCCTCTGTGAAGGGAGTGTCCAGTGATGGCTGGCATGTGCTGCAATAAAAGCCTAGCCTTAGTCAGGAGTGCATGGAAATTCAAGCAGCTGCATGCCACCAACCAAGTTTGGCCCACCATCAGGAATACACAGTAGCTGGGGTGTGGGTGCCGTAGAGTAAGCTTGGCCCTCTATCAGGAGTGCACCAGAGCTGAGGGGGAAATGTCACCACAGAGCAAGCTTGGCCCTCTGTCAGGGGTGCACTGGAGCCAGGGAATGGGCTATGCTTTATCTCGTCCCCTCACATGTCTTCCACTGTCTGCTCCTCTGTCCACCCAGGATTGTCCTGTACTTCAGCCGGTTTCCCCCTGACCCTCTCCTCAGTCCTTGTTCTGCCAGCCCCAGGTTTTCAGTCTCTTCTCCACACTGCTCCCTTCCCTTTTGTCCCATTGGCCTCCATTTCTTTGACCTTTAGGTATTTTCTTGCAGTACATGGACATTTCAACTGAGGCTGTCACTCGGGGATTCCCTTGTCAGATTTTGGCTGCTCAGTTAATAATTTCTGGGAGAGGTTTCAGGGACATTCTCTCATACCACCATCTTATTCCAGGTCTAATGAGTCTTTATTTTTTTTATGTTCCTTTTTTTTTCCAGGTGGGTGTTGAGTTTTTCCAGCTAGCTCAGATAATAGAAGGAGCAGAGCTGAGTAGTCCAGCACCACTTGAAATTTCTTCATGAAGGTTAACTAGCACACATCTTCAGTGACTTTTACAAATGATTCTCAGTGGATTCCCTTTGTTGAGCTTCAAAGCCATGGGGCGCTCTTCCTCCCACAACCCAGGGCATTTCAAGCTATCTTAAGACCAGGCATGAAGTTGCTTTTACCACTGTGGTGTAGTTCCAGATGGCTTTCAGCACACCTCTGGACTTTTGGTGCCACTCCCAAGTTGGGGAAACCAATGCCTTCAAGCTGAACATTAGGTACTTGAGAGAAGCTTATTATGATGCTCTCCTAATCTTCTTCTGAATAGTACACCATACACTGTAATTTTCTTAATTTACCCCTAAGGTCCTAATCAAAATTTACCCATACTATGTCTTACACCCCCAGGACACTGGAATTAGCTAATACAAAAACTCATTCATTCTGAGGTGTTGATAACAATACCTCATTTATCCCAGTTATCCCAGTTAATCCAAATGTACTACTTTAATTTTAATGAACCACCCATGCCAACCTAAAGCAACTTGGTAGAAAATTCTGGTACCTGAGGGGTGGTAGGGGAGTGATTCAAGATATATAGGAGCATTTTCATAGTCCTCAAACCACACCATGTAGGCAGCTGTACTTCAGATCATTCTGGAAAGTCAACTGGGTACAAATTATAAAAATAAAAATATAGAAAAATTGCCTACTCAGTCTATCTGCAGAGCCTCCCAGCTGTCACTTTACCTAATCCTGTAGATATTTTGAACACCTACTCTGAACTTGGATCTGTGATGGCTGCTGTGGATACAAAGATGACTATGACATGTCTTGGAGCTCTTAGTGCCAGACTGTGGCTGAACTTGGCCTGCAGTGGGACCCTTCCCAGAAGACCTCAAGGCTGACACCTCCAATGGCAAGTTTTGGACCCAGACAGATAATTATGTAGCCACTTCCAGGGATGATACATCCAAAGGGCACACTGAGCAGGCACCAGAGCCTTGCTAAAGCAAATCTTGCTCTGACAAGTAAGCCCCTACACTGCAATGTCTCCACTGTAGTCATGGCCTGTCCTCACAACCTTCAGTCCTAGGATCATTCCCTCCCATTGATGTGCAAACAGCAACCAAAGCTGAACTACAAGAGAAAGACACACACAACCCACACAAGGGACACATCTTGAGTACATGTCTCAAGTGACAAGGAAGACAGTAAACTGAACCCCACAGCACTCATCCTATATAAGACCATTTTACTAAGACAGAGAAGCACAGAGACACTACCTAATACATAGAAACAAACACAGGGAGGCAGCCAAAATGAGCAGGCAAGGAAACATGCCACAAGTAAAAGAAAAGAACAAAGCTCCAAGAAAAAAAAAAAGCTAAACAAAATGAAGACAAGGAATCTACTAGAGGCAGTTTAAAACACTGGTTATAAGGATTCTTGATGAACTTAGGGAAAACTTCAACAAAGAGATAGGAAACAAAAATAAAGATAGAAAATATATTTAAAAACTAGTCTGAAGTGAAGAATACAATAACTGAAATGAAGAATACATTAGAGGGAATGAACAGTAGATTAGATGAAGCAGACAATCATATCAGCTATTTAGAAGATAAGGTAGCAGAAAACACCCAAAGCAGAACAGCAAAAAATATAAAAGAAAAAAAGAAAGATAGTTTAGGGGGCCTTTGAGACAAATTCAAGTGTAACAACATTCACATCATAGAGGTACCAGAAGAGAGCACAAAATTGAAAACTTATTTGAAGAAATAATGATTGAAAGCTTCCTTAATCTGGTGAAGAAATTAAATATACAAGACCAGGAAGCACAGACTCCCAAATAAGGTGAACTCAAAGAGGCCCACACCAAGACACATCATAAATAAAATACAAATGGCAGTATTTCATCTTTTCTTAGAGCTCAGTAATATTCCATTGTGTATATATTACCACAACTTCCTTATCTAGTCACCTATTGAAGGGCACTTTGGTTGCTCTAGTCATCATGAAGAGCATTGGGGTACATAAGTCTTTGCAGACTAGGGTTTTTTAATTTTGGGGGTAGATACCCAGAAGGGAGATTGCTGGGTCATATGGTAACTTTCTTCCAAATTTTTCGAGAAACCTCCACACTGTTCTCGATGGCAGTTATACCAATTTACATTACTACCAGCAGTATACAGGAGTTCCTTTTTCTCCACAGCCTCTCCAGCACTTGTTATTCCTTGTCTTGTTGATAATAGCCATTTTAACAGGTGTGAGGTGGTATCTCATTGTGGTTTTCATTTGCATTTCCCTTATAGCTAATGAGGTTGAGCATTTTTTCATATGTCTGTTGGCCATTTTTATATCTTCATGGGAGAAGTGTCTGTTCCATTCCTCTGAGCACTTTTTATTTATTTATTTATTTATTTTGCTTTTTTTTTGGTATGTGGGTAGCTCCCTGACTGGGAATCGAACCCAGGCCGCAGCACTGACAGCGCCAATGCCGAAGCCTTAAGCCACTACACCATCAGGGAACTCTCTGAGCACTTTTTAGTTGAGTTGTTTATTTTTTTGTTGTTGAGTCATACCAGTTCTTTACATATTTTAGATATTAAAATCTTATCACTGTTTGCAAATATTTTCGCTCATTCGGTTGACTTGTCTCTTTGCTTTGTTGATGGTTTCTTTTGCTGTGCAGAAGCATTTTAGTTAGATGTAGTCCCACTCATTTATTTGTGCTTTCACTTCCCTTGCCTTTGTGGTCAGGTTCATGAAGTCCTCCTTGAGCCCGTGGTCTATAAGTTTAGTGCCAATGTTTACTTCTATACAGTTTATTATTTTGGGTCTTATTTGAAGGTCTTCAATTCCATTCTGAATTATTTTTAGTATATGGTGACAGTTCACAGCTCCAATAAATTCTTTTGCATATGTTTTTCCAGTTTTCCCAGCACCATATACTGAAAATGCTTTCTTTTCCCCATTGTATATTTTTTACTCTTTCATCAAAAATTATTTGTCCATATATTTGTGAATTTAGTTCCGGTTTTTCAATTCTCATCCATTGGTCTGTGTTTCTGTTTTTCTGCCAATACCAAGCTGTTTTGATTATTGATGTTTTGTGGTATGAATTGAAATTGGGGAACATGATACAACCAGCCTTATTCATTTTATGGAGCATTGCTTTGGTGATTCAAGGTCTTTTGTGGTTCCATACAAATCTGATAATTTTTTTTTATTTATTTCATGAAAGTATGTTTGTGGGATTTTGATGGGAATTGCATTAAATCTGTATATTGCTCTGGGTAATATGGCCATTTTAACAATGTTAAGTCTTCCTGTCCATGAACACAGAATATCTTTCCATGTCTTTGTGTCCTCTTCAGTTTCTTTTAAAAGTGTCATATAGTTTTCCATGTATAAGTCCAACACATTCTTTGTTAATTCCCAGGTATTTCGTTCTTTTTGTTATAATTGCAAAAGGTATTGACTATCTCATTTCTTTTTCTGAAGATTCGTTGTTTGTACATAGGAATGCAGTTGATTTTTGTACATTGATTTTGTATCATGCAACTTTATCATATTCGTTTATTGTTTTTAATAGTTTGCTTAATATTTGAAATTTTCTATATAAAGGATCATGTCATCTGCAAATAATGACATGTAAAAAATTTTTTTTTAACACAAAAGGTTAAAGACAAAAAAAGTATCTTAAAAACAGCAACAGGAAAGCAGTTATTTACCTACAAGGAAGCTCTCATAAGACTGTCAGCTGACTTCTCAACAGAAACTTTGCAAACCAGAAGGGGTTGTCAGGAAATATTCAAAGTGATGAAAAGCAATAACCTACAACTAAGATTACTCTACTTAGCAAAGCTATCATTTAGAATCAAAGGACGAATAGAGCTTCCCAGACAAGTAAAAAACTAAAGGAGTTCATCACTACCAAATCAGAAT
Source organism: Lyroderma lyra (assembly GCA_004026885.1). Lineage (NCBI taxonomy): Eukaryota > Metazoa > Chordata > Mammalia > Chiroptera > Megadermatidae > Lyroderma > Lyroderma lyra. The sequence goes on along the minus strand of PVJL010005432.1, from coordinate 74,729 downwards.
TACAAGGAATCTAAGAGAGAATTCTTTAAGACAAAAAAATTCTAAAAATATGAATAATAAAATGGCAATAACTACATATCTATCAATACTTACTTTTAATGTAAATGGATTAAATGCTCCAATCCAAAGATAGAGTGGTTGAATGGATAAGAAAACAATACCCTTACATATGCTGCCTACCAGAGACTCACTTCAGAATGAAAGACACACAAAGACAGTAAGTGAAGGGATGGGGAAAAGATATTTCATGAAAATAGAAACAAACAAAAAAAGCTGGAGAAGCAATAGTTATATCAGACAAAATAGACTTTAAAAGAAAAAGTATAACAAGAGAAAGAAGAGGATCCAGTAATCTCACTTCAGGATATTTATTTGAAGAAATCCAAAACACCACTTTGAGGGGATGCATGTGTCCATAGTTCATTGTAGCATTGTTCACAATGATTGAAATGTGGAGGCAGCCTGGCTGCCCATCAATAAATGAACAATGAATAGGTGGTACAAAAATGCAATGGTATATTGATTGACCCGGGAAGGGAATGGGTTCTCACCATCTGCAGTGGCATAGATGGACCTAGAAGGTATTTTGCCTAGTGAAGTATGCTAGACAGAGAAAGACCGATGCAATAGATTCTGCCTACATGTGGAATCTAAAGAACATAATAAACAACAACAAAAAAAGACACTCATAGATACACAGAAGATGTTCATGGTTTACAGATGGGAGGAGGATTGGAATGGGTGAAAAGGTGGAAGGGATTAAGAAATACAAATTGGTTATTATAAAATAATCATAGGGATATAAAGTAAAACATAGAGAGTAAAGCCAATAATATGGTAATAACTATGTATAGTGCCAGGTGGGTACTAGACTAGTCAGGGGAATCACTTCTTAATTTATATAAATATCTAATCACCTGAAATTAATATAAAATAATATTGAATGTCAGCTGGAATTGAAAAGTTTAAAATGGGCAGAAAGGTGAAAGGGAATAAGAGGTTCAGATTTCAGGTATGAAACAAATAATGCATAAAGATATGATGCACTGCATAGGAAATACAATCAATAATATTGCGAAGTATAGTATGGTGTTAGATGGTTAAGGACCTATGGTGATCACTTCTTGTACATAAATGTTGAATAACTATTGTGTATACCTAAAACTAATATAATATTGCATCTTAGCTATAATATATTTTAATAACAATCTTAAAAATAAAAAAATAACAATAAACATTTAGGATCAATTTTATTAAAAAATAAATAAAATAGCAGAAAATGCTGGCAGCTATTTACTTATAATCACCAACAGAGATTTCCTTCCTTAGTTTAAATATTTCTTTTTGTTTAAAACACTAAGAAGATGAAGATTTCCATGTAAAAGCACCTAATCTTGGAAGTAAAATCTAAACAAAGAGTAAGTGATCATAGAAGTAAGATCTAAAGTGGGCAAATTGCTAGTCTTTTCCCAACAAAATCAACATTATTCCTGTTACAAGGCCTTTAATAGAGAATTCACTAATTAAAACTGTTCTTACCATGACAAATCAAAGCATTATAGCACACTGGAGATCCTTGGAAATAAGAGGCAGCGAGTCTTGGGTAGTTTGACTGGAATATTTTTCCACACTGGTTAAGGATCAAAATCCTAACTTCAATGAAATGATAAACTATTCAAGCCAGAAAGAAACTTAAAGATTATTGAATCCGCATTTTTTCAGCTGAGGAGACACAGTAAGTTACAAAGAGGTCAAATGACATACCTGTGGCCACACATCCAGAAAATGGCAAGGTTGGGACCAGAATCCAGAGCTCTTTAATACTACTTATTCATTCATCTATTTAATTTACTTTCTTGAACACAAGCTATGTGCCTGGCATTATGCTAAGTTCCAGGGGTAAGGGTTATACAAGTGGTCTCTATTCCTGCCCTTATAAAACTGTGGGAAGCAGACATTAAACAAATGACTTATTAATTATTTATACATATGTTCAATACTGTCTAGGATTAAGTACAGGATGTTATTAGAGTTATCTAGCCTTGCTAAGGGAGTAAGAGAAGTTGCCCCAAGGAAATCACAGTTTAGGCTAAGAAATAGAAGGTAAGGGTGAGTCCACTAGCTGGAGATTCAAGAGGAGAGAACATATCTAGGTAGCATATGGAAAAGTGCAATTAGCTCAGTGCTATTTCAACTCCCTCATTCTGCCCCTCTCAGAGCCCAGACATACTGCTTTTTGTATAAAGCAACATGATATGATCTCCTCTATACTTTATTTCTTCAGAAGTACAGGTATACTGGAGAAAAACATGGACTTCTGGCTTACAGGCCTTCATGACTACCATGCAGGTGCCCCATACCTCCAACTATCCCACCCCTGATGGTGTATCTTCTCTTGCCAAAGTACTGCAAATAGGTCTGGTGCCTTGAGAATTTGCTAGAATCTGCCTGCATTTACCAAATATGCAGAATTCAGTGATTTCTTACCTTTTAAAGAGCCATTCCTAATATTTCTGCCTTTATCCCTATGTATTTTTATGCTTAGGATCTAGAAATGAAAGAATGAGCAGGATGTCTTCTGCCAGGGAATTTGATGATCAGAGGTTGAAGCCATGAATACTAAGTATTTGAGGAGAAGTATTAGTTACATAAAGCTGTTAGCTTGTTGATAGGAGCTAGAAGCACTCCTGGAGTAATTCCTACATACTTACCTTTTTCATGTTTTTCTTTTTGAAAGGAAAGATTACACTAAAATTAGGAAAATAATGACCCCTGTTTTATAGCCAGAAATATTCCACTCATTTTCTTCTTGTTTCCTTCTATGTTCATAAGTAACACCATGGGGCCCCAGAAAAATAATGCTGTCCTTGTAGATGAAAATGATTATGTTGCTCTTGAGCCACTCTTCTTTGCTCGAGCCCACTCCTACCTCTTTGGAGTGTACTGACTCTTCTAAACTATCTCTTTGTTTCACCACTAATAAAAAAATAAAAGAAAAGAAAAGAAATGATGCTGTTATCCCAGGCTCTCTGTCTTAAAAGCAGTCATACTCACAGGTGCTACCACCTGGGTGCCAGGGTTCTGTCTAGTGGTGGAAGTCCAATAGGTCCCCATACAAACTGGCCTGTGACTTTAGCTTCAGCAGAGTAAAGAATTTCCACTTTCAACTTTCCTCATTGCCTGAGTCCATCACTTCCATAAACAGCAACAGAATCATCCTCACATCACCTTCCTTGTCCTCATGGTACTCCCAAAACCATTTGTACAGGCATACCTCGGAGATATTGTGGATTCAGTTCAGTTCTTGACTACTGCCATAATGTGAGTACTGCAACAAAGGAAGTCGTAATATTTTTGCTGGTGGATGGTCTTGCCTTCAATTTGTAAAAGACACATCTGTAAAGCACAATAAAGTGAAGTGCAATAAAACTAGGTATGCCTGTATTTTCTCACCTGGAATTCAATCCACAAATGTTTCTGACTCTGAAATACTGATAGTATAATTATAACCAAGGTGTCAAAGTGAAATATAGAGGCAATGACTACCTGTGGGATGGGCCAGTTCAGGATGAGCTTCTTAGAGGATATTACATTCCAATCAGGCAGCAATGAGTGCCATCCTGACCCTTGAAATTGATTAGGTGGCAATCTAATTACAACATTTATCTGATCATTACACACATTGTGGCAACATGTATGAAGAAACCCTTCAATTCAGGGGAGTGGAGTATTCCCCTCAGTGCTTGGCCCACTCCTAATGGGATCTTATAGCATAAATAAGGCAATGACAACTAATAAAATAATTACTGTTTATTAAGATATAAGGTGTTTACTGGCAAATGCATTATGTCATAGAAACAATATACCAGGAAAGGAGGCAAGAGGGTGTAAATGGCAAAAATCTCTTCTAAATATGCATAACTGGATTATAAACTCAAGTAACAAATATGCATTGAGGGCGAGGATAATTGGTCCTTTATCTTCTCCTTATAAAAACAAAGGTTTATTTGCCCTTTAAATTGGCCAATAAAATTAAATTGGCACCCTATGGTATGTGCTGAATACATAATCAGAAATCTGAACAAAAGAAACAAAAATAGGGAAAAAAGTCAAAGTAGAAAAATCTAAACAGTGTAGAAAAACAAAGTAGGAAAATAATGCAGTTCCAGATAACACTGCCTCATTGTGTAGCAGATCCGAGAGCAGTCGCTTCTGTTCCTGAAAGCTGGGGGCCACCAACTGGCTCCACAGTTCTTCAAAAGCAGAGGCTGTTTGTCTTAGGAGTAGACCCAGAGGAGGGGAAGAAGTGATTAGGTAGGACAAGCCAGAAAGCAGGTGACTCTTCACCAAAGAGGAATTCACAAAACTTTGAAAGCAAAAGCTGTACTCATGAAAAGGAATGTTTTGTGGTACCCAAAATGTCTTTTAAAGTGTATTCCCTATAATCCTTCTTCCAAAGCTGCTCATGCTGAGATCTTCAGAGGAATCACAACAAAAAACTCATAATACATAAGCATACAGCAATCTAACTCCCAGAAAAGAAAGTCGATGCCTGCTAACTGATAAACATGAAACACAGTAAATTAAAAAAAAAAAATATATATATATATCTTTTCCTGATTCCTAATTTTGATCATCAGACACATAAATATATGTGTTTAATGAGTGACAGCACTTTGATAATACTTTTTTAGAGGAAAGAAAAGGGAAATTGTGTTATTCAATTATATTTTACATCAAATATATTCACATGCTTTACTCACAGAAATTATTATTTACAAAATAATTTTTTTATCTTTTTTTTTTTTTTGCTTTTTGGTATGTGGGTAGCTCCCTGGCTGGGAATCGAACCCAGGCCTCAGTGCTGACCGCGCCGGCGCCGAAGCCCCAAGCCACTACACCACCAGGGAACTCCCTGACTAAGAAATCTCAGAACACTTTATAGAAATTCACTATGAAGTGCAGAATTCAGGTAGTCAGAGAAATAAGGAAAATGGGATACAGAATGAGTCCCAAAGAATATGTCCTTTAAATTGTCTTGACAGTTGGAGGTTCTTAGTGAAGGCAGGACTATCTAGAGATCATCTCTCTGCCTCCAACCATGAATATATGGAAGCCTTCTTGAATAAATTAAGTGTATCTGCTTTCCAGAGAGAGATTCTTCCATTTTCCTAAGGGCTTATTTTTCAAACCTTTCACACACCAAAAGACCCTTTCGCTTTCCGTTAAAGGAACATGTTTTATTTCCTCTGTGTCTTTCCCAGGCACTGTCAAAGGACCCTGCACTTGGTATGCCCTCAGATGCCATTGCTGCTTAGCCAATACTCATGTACAGTACCACCTACACCACTCTGGAGCTGAGACTCCTTAGGAACAGGTGAAAACCAACATGGGAAGAAATATTGGCCAAAGTGGGAGCCTCAAGGGTAAAGAGTAACAGATAGTCATAGAATCACAGGGTCTGTAGCATTGCTTTGGGGACCCTAAGTTTCATAAAGATCTATCTTTAATCAACTTTATCAGAGGATTCATTTAAAGGGTGAAAGAGGTATCTAGGCTCCAGTTGTGCACAAAAACAACATTTACAAGCAATAAAATTACTAATAATTAACTAATTCCTGGTATAATTGGCTGCTTTTCACCCCAGAGAAGATACCTTCTATATGATATCTGGAGCATTTAACCAAGTGCAGCTGTAAATTATTTCTGTAATAACAGGGTTTCTTTAAATCTTCATATTTTTACACTTTATACTCATGGTTAATCTACAAAACATCTCTTTAGGGTATATAAATACTTTCCTTGCCAGAAAAAGGTAAATCAGAAGAAAGTAATGGTTATAGATTGAGTCACCAACACCTTGGGGGGGGGGTGCAAACTAGAGAATTCTGCTTTCCAGTACCAATTTATGTTATTGGCTCATTAAGTGAATACAGTATGAACCATGTACTGAGCCTAATAAAACTAACTGGACATGTGTTATGATGTGTTTCCTGGCTTTCTCAAAACTTCTTGGCCATAGGTAGGAGTTCACATTCATATTCATGAAGCTAGCAGACCACAGCTTGATTGAGGCATGCTACGATCAAGTGCCAAAGTGGGGCTCAGCCCAAATGTTACTGGCACTTAGAGAAAAAATAATAGGTCTCTTAGGGGATGAAACAGGCACCAAAAGCTCCATACAGGAAGGAGCTTCCGTCAGGTTTTGAAAAGCGGGCAAGAATTGGAATGATAGTTTTGGGAAATGGCATTCCAGGATAGGGGCATAGCATGAACAAATGCTCAGCAGTACAAATGAGTAAGAAGTATGTTGGATATACAAAGCAACTAGACTGAGGTAGAAAGTTTCTACTAGAGAATTGTGTAAGACATTTTTGGATAGATCATATGCCCTAATGATGGAGAACCATGGGATAGGAAACAGATATGCACGATTTACTGAGCACCTACTATATACAGCTCTGTGCATCATGTTTTTCTAATGTGAGTTTCATGCTTAAGAGATGCATTCACAGTCCCAACTCAGAAGGTTGGTTACACACATTTCCCAATTCCTCTCATTTGAGATAATAATGATTTCTCCAATTCTCATCCCCAAGAGGCAATTCAATGGAACACCAGCTGGATGGTAGAAGGGTGAATTCAGATGGAGACTAGGAGGATCTAGGGAGGAAGGATGGACTGGGAAAATGGAAGAAGGAATTAGATGGGACTTCTGCATGAGAGGATAAATAGTGAGGACACAAATGTAAATCAAACCAGTTTTTGGCTTGGGACAGGGCATGAAGCTACAGAATATAAGGTGATAAAGAAATACATTTTATTTAATGATCCACAACATACATAAATATATTTGAAAACCAAAGTGAAAGTTTTATGAAACAATATTTACTTACTACATGGATACACTTTGGCATTTTTCTATTTTATTTCATTTATTTTTTATTATTTTTTTAATTCATTTTTATTGTTAGACTTATTCGGGTATAATCAGTTCACCACCTAATGTGACTTCTCTTTCCATCACCTTATATTTAGCTCCCCCGCTTCCTCTCCCACCCCCTCCCCTTTCTCCCCTCCCTAACCCACTCGTCCCCAAATAAACATTAAACTATTGATTGTGTCCATGGGTTATTTGTTTGTTCATTTCTTTTTTTCTTTGCTTTCAGATTTATATTCCGCATATGAGTGAAGTCATACAGTTCTTTGTTTTTTCTGTCTGGCTTATTTCACTAAGCATGATGATCTCCAGGTCCATCCATTTTGTTGCGAAGTTTGGGGGAGGGGAGACTGGATAAAGAAGCTGTGGTACATATACACAATGGAATATTACTCAGCTATAAGAAAAGATGAAATATTGCCATTTGCATCATTTATTTTTTAAAGGCTATGTCATAACTACTACATTGATTTCATAACCCACTAGTGAGTTGTGCCCTGCAATTTACAAAACACTACTATAGGTGAAGGGAAAGAGGATTCATATTTTTATTTATCCTTCCATTTCTCCCTTATCAATCATAGATTCTGTCCTGGAAGAAGTCAGAAGTGAGGTTGAAAAAATGGGGACTAGGATAAAAATGGTGAAGGCTGGTTCCAGGTAATCCACCGAAGAAAAGATAAAACTGGGGAGGAAAGGTAAAGTCTTACTGTCACTGAGCAAGCTAGTATGAGAACATATGACAGGAAACTTAAAAGTATAACTCTACATCTCCAGCATCTGGCACAGTACTAGGTACTGTTCAATAAGTGTTCCATACAAATTATCTGCTGAATTGGCATATATAAATTATAGGCTGTTTGAACATTCATGTCTGATCAAAACACAGTGAAGATCAGAACCTACCTTTGACAAATGTCATTGTTGACATGATTGGTTGTTTGCAACTTTATCCCACCCCTTTGTCTCTGCCCTATAGCATCCAGCATTGCCTTCACATGGCAAAAGGCCCCCATACTGTGTTACCTCCATATGGAGAGGCACTCTTGCAGGAGATAACTGAAAGACTCAGATGTTATCTGAAACTTATTACCAGACCTCGAATTTTATCTTCATCCTGTTCCCTCAGTGCCTGGTTCTCAGAATTAATATGACAAACCAATCTGTACTGAAGTATTCATGAGTAATACTGACAGCATGTTGCCCCTTCAGGCCACATTTGTCATTTAGCAGGGAATTTCACCATCCTAGCCTATAAAGGTAGGTTTTTCAAACCTTGCAGTAGTCTATAGAGAAGGCAGTTGAAGGCAGTAAGGCTTTCTAGGACCATAAAACCACACTACAAGGCAACTAGCTGCTCTGCTTACACATTGGCAATTTTCATTAACCCTTGAACAATGCCGCCCAGAAGTATGAAAGTTGCTACTATGATGCCTAGAACAGAATGAATACTGAATAAATGCTAGTTGAATTGGAATCTAGAACATTTTGGTTGGTAGGCACAAGAGGCAACTTTAATAGGGCCTACTAGACCAGCATTGCCTGTGGTTATGGAAATGTACTATGTTGCACTTTTCAATAAATGTGGCTATGGAGCACTGAAATGTTGGTAATGTAAGTGAGAAACATAATCTTTAATTTTATTTAACTTCAAATAATTTTAATTCAAGTAGTCTCATGTACCTAGTGGCTACCAGATTAGACAATATAGGTCTAGACAGTCACAAGACATGGTAAACATATTTAAAGTGAGTGCCTATGTCTTGTTAGTGCCCTCATGAAAAAGCTGGGTCTTTTCTTAAATTAGTCCTGAGACCTGAAATTCCTTTCTTCCAAGTGATGTCCTTCTTTTGTAGTACACAAGAGTATGGGGAGACTTTGGGAGTTGGTTTCAGAAGGGTTTGTTCTCAGATTGAAGGTACCTGCCATTCATTCCCAGTCAAAGTACCTTTAAAACAGTGAGTAGCTAGAAGTTGCAATGTCCTGCAGGAGCCACTGAGACTTGCCTGAGTGTAAGCCTTATGCTTTACAAGACAAAACCCTCTGACTGGTCTTCCTTGACACAAAGTTCTGCCCCAACCCAGAATGCCTTTCCAAACCAAGAGTGAGGAATTACTTTCAAAAATGCAACTGGCTGCATTGAAGTTGGAAAAACTGACTATAATTTATTTATTTATTATTATTGTTCAATTTATTGGGGTGACATTGGTTATAAAAATTACATAAGTCCCAGGTGTACAATTCTACAGTACATCATCTGTGTGTTGTGTTATGTGTTCATCACCCAGAGTCAGTTCTCTTTCCATCACCATATATTTGAGACCCTGTCTCTTCTCTTTTTTAATTTAAACTTACCTTTTCTTTCCTAGGGAGAAAAACACATTATTTGCCCTTAAGGCTTTTGGAACATATTTGAGGGAACTGAGATAGTATAGTTTTGTAATGTAGCAATAAGGTGAACTGTTTTGTATAACCACCAATCCTGGGTATTTTGAAGATGGCTTTTTAAGAGTTGCTTTACATCAAGATTACATTTGGGAAATTTTATAAGGCTGCTTAAAATTTATTTGAAGTCTACCAGCAGGCAGAAACAATGAGGACCATGGATCCCAGGAGCTCATCAGACATCAATTATTCTACTTGTAAAATGGATTAGGCTGTTTGCTTCCTGACAACAAAGGGCAATGAATTAGCATTTTTGACCTTAGGTAATGACACTGGTTGAATTTGAAAGTAGAAAACAGTAGTTTTCTGATTCTTCCGGTGGTTTATTCCTTACCAGAAGGCACTCCTCTCCCTCCTCTTATTTTCCTCTTCCTTCTCTCTTCCTCCTCATAAAACCCAATTATAAATAGTAAAGATAACATGGTCAAAAATGATGAGACCAGGAGAGAAGAAAATCATTCCAGTTACTTCTTTTCCTGAAATCTATACCTATGAACACATCTGAAGAACCAAGGTCAGTATTAAGAATCATTCATATTGCCCAAACTGTGAGTAAGTTAAAGATGAGTTTGGAGCAGACTGAACAACTGTAGCCAGAGTATTAATTACCTAATTGTTGTCATCCTGGAAAATGTAAGGGTAAAGAATTAAGTACCCTGCCAAATTTTTCTGTCTTTGACTGTTCCTTTCAGCATTTCTGTCAATAACTTAGATAATGTTACCCATGCAGGCTGATCAAATTTGTAGATGACACATAACTAGGAGTGACAACTAGCAAATTCATTAACCAAATCAAGATTTCAAAGGCAGGGTTAAAACCATGAAGATGTTTTAAAAGAGCGAAAAGTACCAAAAAAGTTATGTAAGTACAAAAGTACCAATAGTACATATTCAAGTTTGGGGAAAGCCTGACTTAGCAGAAGTCCCTTAACAAGATGACTAGGATATAAATTAAAAGTCACAAAGTAGGAGTAGACTTTCTAAAATTCCACAGTAGTCTAGCAAAAAAATAAAATGCCATCCTAGGCATTGATAAATATATGATGTTTAGTCCAAAATGGGCAGGGCGCTGAATTATTTCACTGTCTTCTGGATGAGTTCAACCTCACTTACAGTGTGGTGCTCAGTAGTAGACATCAGATTCTAAGAGTGACATTTAACAGGCTGAAACACTTCAAGAGGAAGATGGCCAGAGTGGTGAAGGCCTGCAATCTACAACATATATCTTAAGTGCTATGGGTTTTTAGCCTGAAGAAGAAAAGGCACTGACAGGTGCGACAGCTATCTTCAGATGTTTAAATGTCTACCATTAGGAGAGAGAGTAGATATTTTTTGTGAGCTTCAGATAAAAATGAACCATAGGTGGTAAAAGTTATAGAAAGGCAGATTTTCACTCAATATAATAAAGACATTTCTAATAATTCTATGTCCAAAAGTAGAATGTACTGCTTTGGGAAGCAGTGTATTTACTATTTTCAGAAGTATTCAAAAGGGAAAGAAATTCCCACCTGCCAATAAAACTATAGCGGGGGTTTTTGCACTGTTTTGGAGGCTGAAAGGAGTGACACAGGCCATCGTACTAAATATTAAGTATTTGATGCCAAGGAATTCAAGCTGGATGGAAAGCAAAAGTATGACTTACTGACTGATAATGGACCTAAACCCTATGTTTATGTAGTTTTGTCTTTAAGTATGAAATATTTTATACATAAAATAACAGAAAACCATCAATTAGCTTTTAAAAATAATTTCGTTTAGGGGTCTAGTTCACCCCACCCCCACCCCAGCATGGGCTGCAAAATTAAAGAAAATGGCTTTCAAATGCTATATGAAGCTACATCAAACTTGAAGCTCTTCTCCATATATGACAAATCTGAGGACTGATTCAAAGGCATTATAAGAACTCATCACTTTTCTGTCCAGTTTAGAAATTGTTTTAGGACTATAACTGGGTCATTGAATCAATTAGTTTTTCAATTAAGAGTTGTACTAAATCCCATTTAAAATGAGTTGCAAGTCAACAGTGTGCCCCTGATTACTTTAGATGATTAATGGAGATATGTGGGTGAATGGCAGAAACAAGGAAAAATGGTGATTGTATTGAGTTTTTTGTTATGGGGATGAAGTTTACTGGGAACCATAAGCTGCAAGTCTTTAACATCAGCAAATGGCCCATGGCTAACTAGGAAATTTCTGGTAGTGGACAGGGCCACAATTTGCACTGTAGCCTTTCTTGGGTGGCTCTTGGAGATCTGCAGTCCCAAGGTAAGATGTGGCTGGCTGCAGTATTCTCAGGGCATTTTGCAAAGTGGTCACAGGCCAGGCACTGCCCCGAGGCAAGCAATGTCTGGTGTGATGTTCTCAGGGCATTTTGCAAAGTGGTAACAGACTGGACACTGGTGCAAGAACTGAATCTGCATTAACTTTTTAAAAACCACTAGCCATGCCTCATGAACCTGTGGGACCCCACTCTACCCAGCTAGTGTTACATTACTTGGGACACTCTCAACACCAGGTCAACCACCCTGGCCCACACACCTAAGGAGGCTATTTCAATAGCTGAGCCTTATGGCAGCCAGAAGGTAGAAATAGGCCTAGGGGTCCCGCAGCCTTTTCATAAGCTGCTACAGGCCCAATACTGATGTCAGCTAGCTTCAGTTCAGAGTGAGGGCACTCACACAAACCTCCAAGTCCAGCACAGGGAACAGCCAACAAACAAATAGCTTTGTAGCTTCTACCTGGTAACCCTGGGCCAGTTACAAGCAAGGCTGAAATTGCCCTGCATGAGAGCTCCTCCCAAGAGATACCACAAACAACACACCCAGAGGCCAGCTGTAGACCACACCAGACCACTAACTGGTTAGCCACACAAGCAGCACACCCAAAGGGTGGTCTCAACAAGCACAAGAGACCACTGGAATGAATCTCCCTCTGAGGTGTAAGCCCCCAAACATCAGCTCATAAAATGTGGTTGCAGCCTATCCTCACAGGCAGTCCGCCTGGGACTCAATCCCACCCACTGATACACCAAAAGCAATTCAGGCTCAATTACAACGAACAATAGACACTTAAGAAACATTCCTGGAACACACACACAGGTGATCACAGAAACTGTGCCATTGAACCACACCAGACATATACCACATCATAAGCCCACTGAGCAAAGACTGAAAGACATAGGATACCTACCTAATACATAGAAGCAAACACAGACAGGTAGCTAGAATGAGGAAACAAATATGCCCCAATAAAGAAACATGAGAGACCTCCAGAAATAGAACTAAATAGGAGTTCCCTGGTGGTGTAGTGGCTAGGCTTCAGCACTGTCAACGCTGTGGCCTGGGTTCAATTCCCAGCCAGGGAACTAACCACATTAAAAAATAATAATAAAAAAAAAGAAAAGAAAAAAGAAATAGAACTAAATAAAATAGAAGCAACCAACCTATCAGAGACAGAGTTTAAAACACTGGATGTAAGAATGCTTAGGAAACTTAGAATTTCAAGAAAGAGATAGTAAGCATAAAGAAATACATAGAAACCATAAAAAATAACCAGTCAGAAATAAAGAATACAATAACTGAAAGAAAGAATACAATAATTGAAATGAAGTATACAATAAAAGGAATCAATAGCAGATTAGATGAAGCAGAGGATCAAATCAGCAATTTACAAGTCAAGGTAGCAGAAAACACAATTGGAATAGCAAAATGAAAAAAGAATACACAAGAATTTAACATAGTTTAATGGCCTTGGGAACAACATCAAGCATAACAACATTCACATCACAGGAGTACCAGAAGAAAAAGAGGGAGCAAAGGATTGAGAACCTATTGGAAGAAAAATGACTAAAAAACCCTAACCTTGCAAATGAAATATACATACAAGGTCAGATAGTTAATCTCGTGAACTCATCCTAGAAAAAAACGGTGATATAGCTCAATGCTGAATATTACTATGGTTGCCTTTGAAGTACTCCCCTTGGGAAGCTATGCACCAACGCCAGAGCCTAGTCTACCCTTCAAAGCAATTTTGGAACTCTTTATCTGTAATGGTCTTCAGAGCTATCATTGTACCCAAAATCTGAATATTAAATTCTCAAACTTGCCACTGTGCACTTACATTGGCAGCACTGTACAAACAAGTTGGTTAAACACAAATATCTCATTTAAGGTCAAGACCAGGAAGGTATCTGCTTGTATGGTGGGCTTTGAAGAGTCCAAGATATTCACCTTTCCTAACTTTCCACCATTAAAATAACTCCTTTGGGATCTTCTGTTAATAGATATATATGCATTTTCATTACTTTAAGGCCTTATGCTATGTGGAGAAGAAGTCATAAGCTAACCCTGTAGTTCTCAAATTGGAGATGAGGAGGGAGAAAGGAACAGTGAGTGATGTTGCCACCCAGAAGATATTTGACAATCATTTGAGCCATTGTGGGTTTCACAACTGAAGAGTGGTATAGTGCTACTGGCATCAAATGGGTAGAGTCCAGGGATGCTGCTAAACATACTATGATGCACAGGACAATCTTCCACAAGAAAGTATTATTCAGCCCAAAATGTCAGTAGTGCCTGCCAAGATTGAGAAACGCTGAGCTGACTCATATGCAAAGATTCATTTATTAATTCTTAACAACTCATAACAGAGAAAATTCTTGTAGAAATGGGGCTTCCAATGGACAGATTTTGATCACACGTTTGGAACAGGAAGGAGGAAGGGTAATCAGATAACAGTGCCAATGATGGATGGGGGAAAAGACTGGAGCAAATGACAGTTTTGAAACTGCTCTCATAGTCTAAGAGAATGAATGTGAACCTGACCTGAAGATGAATAGGAAATAGATACTCCACATGCCATAAAGGTAGAATTGATGAAACATCACAAAACAGTGATATAGGGGAATGAGGCAGAGAGAGAGAGAGGAAGAGATGACCCTTAAGGCTCTAGCTTGGGTGAGGGAAGAATGACGCATTAGGAGAAACAGAGACAAGAGGAACAGATCTGTGGGTGGAGGGTGAAAGTGAAGAAATGATATATTGAGTGTGTGAAGCCATGACAGCTTCTAGGTGAAGCTGTTTTATGAGCAACTAGAAATGTGTATCTGGAGCTCAGGTGCATATGTGAAGCTAGCGGTATCCACTTGGAATTGATCCACACAGAGATAGTGAGATAAGATCCTTTGCTTGGCACATACCACATGCTCCATAAATATATGTTGAATGAAAAAAAAAAGAGTAGAAAGAAAAGACCAGGGACAATATCTAGACACATTTTCATTGAAGGAGTGGACCAAGAGGAAACTGAAAAGGAGCAGTTAGGAAGGTAGAACCAGCAGAGTTTAGAGGTCTTGAAATAGGAGAGGAGAGTTTCAAGAAAGAAGGATTTGGCCAACAATAGCAAATGCTACAAAGCCATCAAGTTGAACGATGCCAATGAATAAAGTTGAATTTGGCAGCAAGCAGGTTATCGTCAAACTTGAAAAAACAGGTTCAGTAGAGTGATAGGAGCAGAAACTAAGTTGCAGATGCAGAGGGCTGTGAGGTCCTCATCACTCCATCATTAGCGATGATGGTAAAGAAGTTAAAAATGATAGCTTATGGAGGTGGCAAGGATTTAGGGGGTAGTAGAATTTATTTATGTATTGTCAAGTATTTATTGGTGGAGCTATTGCAATTTGTATGCTCAGTAAAACCATTTACAGTAATAAGTTTGAATTAATTTCCTGGAAGTGTACACAGAAAAGCCATATAAATGAATATAAATAAGTGTATAATATTAGGGTACAGTGAATCAGATACATGAATATTTGCTATGCCTTAATTTACCTTAAAGGCTGATACACTACTATTTTTTTATCCACAAATACTTTAGATTAAAATCATACCACATAATCACAATAACATCATCATAAGTGGTGGGATCTCTTGGCAGATTTTTAGCCTGACAGGAAAAAGGCAACATAGAGACAATAAAGGCACAAACTTGACTAGTTAATAGCTATTATATACCTTCTGGGTAAATCAATTGTATTTTTAAGTTCCCTGTAAAACTAAGTTGAGGTCATGTGGAATTGGAATTTGATGTATCGTATGGCACTCAAGAGGCTCAATAGGTAAGTTAAATTTACTTTAAGGAAGAGCTCTCTAATAGTCATCAGAGCTGCCTTGCAAGGGAAGGACTGCTTGTGAGTACTAAGATCCATCATCACTGGAAGTATTCAAGGAGAGGTAATATGACCTCACAAGAAGTAGACTTGGTACTGAATGTGAAGTTGGACTAGATCACTAGTTTCCAAACTTTTGGACTCTTCCAATCAGTAATATTGTAAGGGGGGGAAAATAAGATGAGTAGAGTGTAGATTGACCTAGAGAGTAACTAACTTTAAAATTTTACTATATTAAGTGTATTAATTTCATATTTACTAGTGTAACAAATTACTACAAATTCAGTGTTTTAAAATTACACAAGTTTATTATCTTCCAGTTCTGTAGGTCCAAAGTCTGGTAGGGAGTCTCACTGGGCTAAAATCATTGTGTCAACGGGGCGGTGTTCCTGTCTGGAGGCTCTAACGGTGGGAGAATTCATTTTCTTGACTTTTCTAACTTCTGAGGCCACTCACTTTCCTTAGTTTACAGCTTCCTCCATCTTCAAAGCTAACAATGACTGTTCAAGTTTTTCTCTTATCACATTACTCTGATATTAACTCTTAATTCCATCTGCAGCCTTAGGTTTTTTTTTTTTTACCATGCAACAAAACTTACATATTTGGGGTATTAAGATATGGACATCTTTTGGGAGATAGATATAGATGTAGGTATGATGTAGATATAGATATATTATAGATGATTGATGATATAGATACAGGCATAGACATAGATATAGAAGATATAAATACATCATCATTTCAGAAGAATAACCCTACATACAATGCTAGAAAATAAAAAATATACAGAGAAAATGATCATCCTTTCTAAAAAAAAATAGAACAGTTATGAAGTTTACCCCAATACATACACACACATTTCACCAGTGTAGAAGCTTCACCATGAACCACAGTTTTAGAAAGCACTGCACTATGTGATCTGTTAAGGACCCTCCCAGCTCTAAGCTTCTTTGATCTCCTGGAATTCACTGTACTATGATATTACCTGGAGAACCCTTGTCATATATTCCTATTTGTTACCTTATAGCTATATTTTTTCTTCTTCCTGCTTCCTTCGAATGTGACAGTAAGTCAGCAAAAGACTTCAGTTTCCTTTTTCCCTCTGATTCAAAAGACTATGAAAGATGTTCTGTGAATGATATGCAATATTGTTATTTGGACCTTTGGAGTAATCATATTGTGTGACATTTTTGTAATGATGCCTGTTGGAATATGGGTTAATGACATACTGTACATTAACAATACCTGTCTCAATCCTACAGATTTGGGGACTTAAATAAAAGTGAGAGCTGGTTTCAGCCTTGCTTGTCACTCTCCATTGAAGGAAATACTGCCAGGAAGCTACACTAAAGTCTCCAGGAATCCAGGACGTAGTCAGAAATGACATCTTCAATGAGAATAATTTGGTGTTTTCTGGTGGGAAGAGATGGAGACCAGCACTCTTAGAAAGCAGACAACTAAGATATTTTATACTGGGAAGGCACAGAAGCCCCCCAAGTGAGGACAGCATTTTACTAGCAGGAAGGCATTATGTAGGAAGGGGAAGAGTCAGAAGAAAACAACATATTCTCAAACCAAATTAGCAGGGGGTTTTTTCCCCTTAACCCATTACTACTCAAGAATGAGAATAGGAAAGAGCACTGAAGAACTATATAGGAAAGGTGAAAGAGAAGAAAAGCTGTGCTACCTGGGTATTCAGTGTGAGGTCCAGGGCAATGGTTACTGTGAGGGGGGGTAACCTGATGGGGTAAAAAGAAGACAAAGTATGCTAGAAAGAGCTGGCATGAGGAAAGAAACAGAGAAATAACTAGTTACAAGTTACACGGTAGGCACTGTGCTAAGTGTTTTCAATGTACCACTTTTTTTTTTAACTGTTTACCTTATGACAATAACCAAAAGCAATACTTATAACTAAGACATAGTTTACAATTCTATTTATTTCATTTATTATTGTCTTTTCCCCTCACTAGTATGTAAGTTATCTCCTATATCTCCCAATACCTATAACAGGGCCTGGCACATAGATGTTCAATAAATATTTGTTGCATGAATAAATAGCTAGCATTATCTATTATGTGCTGGGTATTGTTATAAATACTTCCCCTGAATGAACTCATTTTAACTTTCACAACCATTGTGGACTCAGGAACTATTATCTCAATTTTACAGATGAAGAACCTGGGTCAGAAGCACAGAGATATTAAATAACTTGCCTTATAAGTGATGGTTTCAAGACTTCAATCTATAGTCTAACTCCAGAACCTTCTTGCATAATTACTATCCTATACTGAGGCTCAGAGAGGTTAAGTAACTTGCACAAAGTCATCTAGTTTAAGATTGGCAGATTAATAATCTGTTGCCCTTAACTCTGTTCTTCAAGGCTTCATAAGATTGGCAAGATAACTATTTCATTCAGCATCACTTTACCAAGAAGTAGTCTTCTGAGATGAAGAAATGAATGTGGCTCATTAAGGATTCAGGTAAAGGTAACAGACATTCCCTCCCGCCAAAAATCATGAGTATTTAGGGTTGGGGAAGGTGAGAGAAACAGCCAGCAGATGAATTATGGGAAACCCTTGGCGGACCCATCTATGCTGAGAGCTAGTCATTGAGGGTAAATCACTTTCATACTAGGCAAATCCTGACCCATGCTGCCCTAGATAGCTCTTGAGTAGGTATTCTATAGATATGTTGATAAAGTATTTCTAAGTGACTGGTTTATAATTTATTGTGCAAGACACTTTCTCTCTTT
Organism: Lyroderma lyra; assembly: GCA_004026885.1. Lineage (NCBI taxonomy): Eukaryota > Metazoa > Chordata > Mammalia > Chiroptera > Megadermatidae > Lyroderma > Lyroderma lyra. The sequence continues at coordinate 56,426 of PVJL010005432.1, read as the reverse complement.
GTGTCACAGTTTTTTTATGACAGGGAGGCATCAGTGGAACTCTGTTGAATCAGAAGAGTTCTACTTTGTCTTTTATATATTGAACTTTTACACATAAAATTTCATTTGGAGAAAGGATTTCATACTGAAAACTGTGGTTGAAAACCAATAAATAAAATAGCCTTTAAGCTTTTTCTAGCTCAAGCATTCCAAGAATCTAAAAATATAGACACTTTTCTTTAGGTCAACTCAGTGTTCCATTCAGCCCTACTTCCTGCAGCCAGGGGTGTAGGAATCCACTGTAAGAGGGCCCCTGTGCCCCAGCTTCTTTCAGAGGCCTTTAACTCTGTCCTCATATGGCAGTTGTGTTCACCACTGGGTCTTTTACTAACACTTCTTGCATATGTTTTAGGTTTAACAAGAGTAACTGTGCACAAAAGTATTTGCAGGGCAGCTGCACCTTTGTTTAATATGAAGGGAATTGAATATTTACTGATTTTCTCCTAAGAGTCTTCTTGTTGATGTCCATCATTGTGTGTTTACCTGATAGATCACAGTAATGTCTGAAAGGTTGCTTCCTATATTTTCTTCTAGGAGTTTCATGGTTTCAGGTCTTATATTTAGGTCTTTAATGCATTTTGAGTTTATTTTTGTATATGGTGTAAGAAGGTGATCCAATTTTGTATGTATCTTTCCAGTCCTTCAATAAATGAATGGATAAAGAAGCTTTGGTAATTTACACAATGAAGTATTACTCAGCCATAAAGAAGAATAAAATATTACTTTTTGCAACAACATGGATGGAACTAGAAGATATCATGCTATATGAAATTAGTCAGACTGAGAAAGACAAAAACCATATGATCTCACTTATATGTGGAATTTAAAGAACAGAATAAAGGAAAAATCAAAATAGAATTTTAAAAACTCAATTAAAAAATGGGAAGACCATCATGCTAAGTGAAATGAGACAGACAGAATAAAAAACAAAAACTACATGATTCCACTCATATGTGGAACATAAAATTGAAAACAACAAAGAAACAAAAGTCATGGACACAGTCAATAATTTAGTAGTTACCTGAAGGTAAAGGGGAAGGGAGTTGGGGAGAAGGGATAGGGACACAAATACATAGTAATGGAAAGAGAACTGACTGGGTGATGAATACATAATGCAAAGCATGGAGGATATAATGTAGAATTGTGCACCTGGAACCTATGTAATTTTTTCTGGTCAATGTCACCCCAATAAATTTAACAATAAAAAATAAATAGATAAATAAGTGCAACAAATAAAATATGAAAGATTTATATGTGAATACTGATGAACTAATTCTGCACCCCTGAGTCAAAAACAAAAATTATAGGAGCAATACTAGAACTTTTTATTAACTAAAATCTTACTATCATAACATACTTTTCTTTGTTGTTGTTTCCTTCCAATGTATTGACAGCTTTTTGAAAACTCTAAATGAATCATAGCTATAGGTTTGCCTCTCTCCAAGTTTATTTCCCCCTCAATTATTGTCCATAATTTAGTCAGGTTAGAATTCTCCTTGCTCAAAATATGTTGCATTTCCCCATAAGGCTATTTTTGTATGGTGTTCATGGATTCTAGTTCTTCTCTTGGTCTTTGCATGCTAGTTGGTATGGATTTAAGAATTAACAGCTACCTCCTGCATCATTTTGGGTGAATAGCCATGATTGTTTTTTTCAGTCTTCCAGCTAGCTCTATGACCATTAATAATGATGGGTTCTTCCTACAGTTGCCAGATAAAATTTAGGATCCTCAGTTAAATTTGAATTACAAATAAATAATTTTTAGTATATGTATTAATTTGAAGCATGCTTATATTAAAAATAATTTATCTGAAATTTAAATTTAATTAGATATTCTATATTTTTATTTGCTAAACCTGGAAACCTTACTTCATTTGGGCCAGTGATTACTCTTTATTGTCATTGTTGGTTTTGGGACCCAGGGAATGTGAGTTTTGGAGTAGGACATATTCAAGTTCAAATTCTGGCTCAAGAGATAGAATATTTTTTTGAATCAGAATTCTTATCTGTTAAATAGAAATATCTTATGAGGTTTTTATGAATGTTAAATGAGATAATATTTGTATAGCACTTAACACAGTGCTTGGTATCAACCAAGCACTCAATAGCTGTTATTATTATTAATTTTATACAGAATATTATGTATGCTTGACAAGATTTGACCTAGTACTGTAAAATATTACATTTATAGGATGAATTTGGGAATGGGACTCTTCTTAGTGTCTTCCTTGGTAATGACCAAAGCAAAGTGGCAACTAGCCACTACTTTTTTGTTTCTGAATACTCCCTTTGGCACCCTGTCATCAAGTGCTCAAGATTCATTCTCTAGTTGTCTTGCTCCTTTTAATGTAGACTTTCTTGTGCATGTGTTTGAGGGTCACTTAGAATTCCTCAAGTTGGATGCTATCTTCCCTGATGGAGATACTTGAGTAACAGGTAATCACTTTTGAAATGCTACCCTCAGGATTTGGCTAATAAAAAGAGCATCATTAATCAATATAGGCTTAATATAATGCATGTAAAGCAAGATACCACAGATACTGAGAACACTTTGATTCTCACAAAGCAGTCAAGAAATTAATTTAATTGGTTTTCCACTTGACTTTGTCCTACTTTCAGTGCCTTCCTTCTTTCTGGTGTCCAGTGCCTTCACTGTTTCTCTTCTCAAGGATGACTTCAGACCTCTTACATTCTCTTCTCTGACCCACCCCTCCCCATCAAAAGAAAAAAAAAAGGAGGAGAAAAAGTCTCTTATCCATCTGCTTTACCACACATTCTGGTATCTAATCAGACATACTAATTTATCTTAACATGCTAATGGCTAAAAAATGATTCCATTTAATCCCCCTCCCAAGCCACGGACTTTTTTCAACATTCCAAACCTAGCAGTGGCTTTCTAACAAATAAGGGAGGCCATGTAGGACACCTTAAATTACACCACATTATCAGCTGCCTGTTCTTCTGCTTCACATGAATAGAAGGAAGCAGTAGTGCAGATAATCTAAAGATCATTTCGACTTGGTTTGGGAATGCACCACACAGTGCTGTTGTATTTGGTTTGCTTTGCTAATTATGTTCTATTTAAGCTAATATTGAAATTGATTGACAGTTTTTAAGCTCATCCTGGTCAGAAGAGGAAAGAGGTGGTGGTGTAGCCTACTTTGAAATGAAGGAAAGCTGACAACAATTATGAGGAGGACATGAAAGTTGTATATGTGTGCCAATAGATCTAGAATATAAATGCAAAAGGATCAAGACAGAACTTTGCCAATTACACACGGGCCTATTAGGCTCACCTACCCCATGTGACACACGACACTGAACAGCCAGTCTTCCACTGGCCTGCCCAGAATCTGAAATCCTCTTTATCCGTAGCCTACATTGAGAGTCTTAGCCATAACATAACTATGCTTAAAGCATTATGCAACCTAAAAGGAATAACACATTTCCCAGCAAACACATTAGCAGTTTGTCTGCCTAAATTATCAGTCATTCTTGTCACCTAGTAGAAAACTCAATGAAGGGGTAAGACACAAGACAGTTGTACCTTGATGGGGGCATGGGTACTCTGTGAGGCTTCTGAGCAGCTATGGTGAAAGTACAAGAGCACTAAGTACCTTGGAGATGAGCTAGGAGAATTACTGAAAGAAGGTAAGACAATCTTCACCTCTTTCTTTCCCACATTTTCTTAGTTTCCTGATAATGATAAATGTAGAGAATATGCAACTGTATCAAATAAATTCTTCCCTTTCTTCTTCTTCTTCTGCTGGGCAACTGGGCCTTTAAGGGCTTCGAGAGTTTCAGAGATCTTGGTTTTCTTTCGAGTTATGCCACTTAGAGGCAAAGCCTCTACTGTATTTCCAACTCCATAAAATGCAGCAAGGAACCATAAGGCTATTGAAAAATTTTTCCCTTTTTCTCATTGCAGTCTGCTCCCAGTTCTCGAGAGGGGTATATGCCATCTTTGGATTCTATGACCAGATGTCAATGAACACGCTGACCTCCTTCTGTGGGGCCCTGCACACGTCCTTTGTCACACCCAGCTTCCCCACTGATGCAGATGTGCAGTTTGTCATCCAGATGCGCCCAGCCTTGAAGGGCGCTATTCTGAGTCTTCTGGGTCACTACAAGTGGGAGAAATTTGTGTACCTCTATGACACAGAAAGAGGTAAGAAGAGGCATCTGCCCTCATTTTTGAATATTCATGTAACAATGGTGTTTAACCTTCCTCAACTCATGTTTGTTCCCTTCTCTTCCAATAAGTAAAATCTAATACTCTTGTTAAATTGTATTTAACATTCAAAATGAACTGGACTAAGACCAAAACGTCAAAGCAGTGATAATTTTAGAATCTAATTTTTCAAACTATCTATGTCCTCCCACCCCAGCTCTGAAAAGGGGGTTGGGATACCCTCCTGGCTGAGTCACTATTGTTGAAAAAGAGCACTCCCACCAAATAATTTATCTAGTCTAAAACATACAAAGTAAAAGTAGCTTAATCTAAAAAAAAAAAAGAGAGAGGCCTAAGTTGGAAAGTTTTGGAGAATTAGTTCTGTCAGAAACTATAATTTTCCCCATTTCATAGATGATAAAACTGGATCCCAAAAAGGAAAAGTATTTTTGTCACACAACAGTTTCACCACAAAACTGGGACTGATGTCAATGTCTCCTGCTTCTAAGGCTTGTTCCATAAGATTACATTAGGTCCTCAACAATTATCTGATGGAAATAATAACTGGAGTCTGGCTAAACTGGACTTTAGGAATGGATTTTTTTTCTAATAGTGAGATAATATATTGAGAACATAGTATATTGAAACAGTATCAGAAATTAAGGGTCTGATCTTAAATAGTATACCAGATATATACATCAGAATTCAACTAAATAGAATGCTCTAAAGCTCAGTTATTTTTGAGGAGGTCCTAAGTAAAACCAGGGGATCCTATAACCATGAGATTCCAAAAGACAGAGTTAACTTTATTTGTTTGCCTATAACCCTGGTTATAGGCTTGGAATGGTTCTCTCTAACTCAAGGTTTTATGATGCAGAGAAGGAAGGAGCAAATAGAAGGCCTGGCTAATTGAGGGGTCCCTGGAAAGGACATCCTTCTAGGTAACTGAACTTCAAAGGTCATTTTGTTTAGGGGAACTCAGAGTACTTTTTACTTCATTCTCATTTTAATGAGTCATCAATCCCTGCCAGGAAATACTAAGGCCTGTATTTACCTGTATGTAACTCCAAAATTTACCAAATTTCATTAACCTGAAGCAGGGAGACCAAAGTTACAGACCAAGTTCTGCCACTACCTAGCTCTCTGGCCTTGACCAACTCCTTGAAGCTCTCTTGGCCTTAGGCTCCTCACCAAAGGTATGTCTCTTCTTAATGTAATATTCTATTACTTTTTTGAGATAGTATACCAGATACAGGACACTATGCATCTTGCTACTAATTCTCACTTACAAATTATCAGTCAGTCAACCAATTTTATAAACTGTTATCAACCCCCAATGATGTGTTCAAAACTTATGATAGATGTTTACATAATACAGTTCCAATGGGGGTAGTCAGAAAAGGATATTCATGAAATAATTCAGGAATAACACAGAACAATAGTAAATTGAGTACTACACTAATAACTCTTTTTGCTGTAAAAATTATGGAACAGTAGCACTCTAGGAAAGTAGAGTTTTCAGAGAAGGCTAGCTGGAGGAGCTTGAAAGATACATAAGTTGTGAATGGCAAGAGAGGAGGGAGAAGGGTTTTTAAGACAAGGAAAAGAACATAAACAAAGGACAAAATCAGAAAGGAGTGCGGGGTGTTTCTACAGAGCCTTGTCTAACTAGGGTACCAAAGGAGTTGAATGTTCTAACTCACATTTTGCTAAATTTTAATGCATTTCATTTCTTTCAAACACTGAGCCTGTTCCCACGTGCTACAAGTAGTGTAACCTAGTGCATAACAATCTAATTTTCAGAACTAAAGTTTGTAAATCAGGTTCTCTCCTGAACTTGACACTAAATAGCACTTCTACTAATACCAAAACCTCCCATTTATTCAAAAGCAGGAGATAAAGTTAATATATTTTCTCATCTCCCATGATTCTTCTTTGTTCATTAGCTCTTTATTAGAAGAAAAGAAGCAAAAGTCCATCTATCTCTATTTCTTATTCCTACATTGTTTTTCAAATCATCTCAGTAAATACTTCAATTTTCTGGCCTTGGAGCCAAAAGAAATAATTCTGACGCATGTGTATTCATGTTTTCCTCTACAGCTATTTAGCTGGTGGGATGGATCTATTCTGTTTAAGAAACACTTTACATAAACTTTTATACTAATGCTTTCTTGGAAAGCTTTCCTAAATCACTACACCATGACCCTGTTCAAATTTTTCAATGGCTTCTATTGCCCATATTGAAAGTAAAAACGTTGTCTATTTTTTAACTAAAAGAAATTATGTTTCAACCAACTAACAAACACGTTGTCCCTATATCACCTAATGAGAATCTTCCACTGCAGGCAGCTTCAATTTTTCAGTTTCCGAAATGTTGCTAAACCTATGCTTGCCTCAGCAACTTAACTTCTACTACTATTTGGAATTCGTTCCTTCATTTTGATTATGAAAATCTTGCCTATTCTTTCATTTTTAAAAACACACTTCAAACTCTTCCTCCCCAAGGTACCCTTCCCTAACTACTTCAGCTTACAATGATTCATTCATTCCTTCATTCAATAAGTGCTTGGGTTACAATAATGAACAATATAGACATGGTCCCTGCTGTTATAAAGCTTACATTCTAATGAGAATAATTAAAAAAACAAGTAAACAAACAAATAAAATAATTACACATTTAGGTAAGACATTGTGAGAGAAACAAAGATACTAATGGATAGGACCTAATTTTACAAGGATTCTCAGTGATAGTCTCATTGAGAAGAAGCAATTAAACTGAGAACTAGAGAATTAGAAGGAGATAGCCATGTGAACAGTAGAGGAAAAGAGTTTCAAGCAGTGGAATAGCAAGTGTAAAGGTCCTGTGACAGAGAAGAGCTTGGCATGTTTGAGGAACTTAAAGAAGACAAGTGTGGCTAAAGGGTAGTGATGAGGTAGACAGTGGCCTAAAATGAGACTGTAGAAGTACACAGTAGCCAGATCAAAGCAATAGAGTATAGACAAGAGCCATGGTAAGGAGTATGAATTTTATTCTAACTGTAATGGGGAATCATTGGAGGATTCTGAGCAGGGGAGACATATGATTTCATATAAGTTTCTGTAGAGAATGGAGTATGGTGGAAGAGTGAAGGAAAGGAAACCAAAAAGGGCTATAGTGGTCATCTAGAAAGAAATGATGGCAGCTGAGACTAGGCTAGAGATGAAGAAAAGTGGATGGAGTTGAAATACACTTTGGACACAGAATTGGTAAAACTTGGGGACAGATTGAATGTGGATGTGAGGGAGGATTCATGGATAACTACTAAGCTTTGGCTTGAGAGATGGGGTAAAATGTTGATCCTATTTACTGAGGTGACTAGGAAAGAGGAGAACCAACTTTGAGGAGCTGAGATCTTGCCCACATCTGCACCCCTACAGAACCCTTTTGTCCATATTATTCACTTGGCACTTAAAATGATTGTTTTCCATTATTTCACTGGCTCGGCTATATACCTTCCCAAGTCCTTCTCTCCAATGTGATAATAAATAATTTGTTGGCCCCTAAATGTATACTTTGTGCCGAACATGGTACATAGTACAGGTATTGGATACATAGTATTTTCCTAAATCCACTATTGATTCAAGAATAAGTGAATGTCTTTTCTTCAATGTTCAGCTTAAACAAGAGAGAGAACACATGTATCTTTGTGGACTAAAGTTTTCAATTTTGTCGGGTGGATACCCAGAAAGGAAATTACTCGGTCATACAGTAACTTTATTCTTAACTTTTGAGGAACCTCCACACTGTTTTCCATAGTGGTTGTACCAATTTACATTCCCACCAACAGTGTGTATGAGGGTTCCTTTTTCTCCCAACACCTGTCATTCCTCCCAACACCTGTCATTCCTTGCCTTGTTGCTGATAGCCATTCTAACAGGTGTGAGGTAGTATCTCATTGTGGTTTTGATTTGCATTTCTCTAATAGGTAGTGAAGTTGAGATTGTTGTCTTATATCTGTTGTCCTTTTCTATTTCTTCTTGAAAGAAGTGTCTGTTCAGACCTTCTGCCCATTTTTTAATTGGATTGATTGGGGTTTTTGTTGAGTTGTATGAGTTCTTTATATATTTTAGATATTAGCTGTTTATCAGAGGCATTTGCAAATGTTTTCTCCCATTTGCTTGGTTGCCTCTGCTTTTCTTTAAATTCAGTTTTATTGTTGGACTTATTGGGGTGACATTTGTTAGCAATGATTACATAGATTTTAGGCATACAATTCTAGAGTGCATTGTCAACTTGTTGTATAATAAGTTTACCACCTAATGTGACTTCTCTTTCCATCACCTTATATTAAGCTTTCCCTCCCTCCTCTCCCACCCCCTCCCCTTTGCCTCTTTGCTTTTTCGATGGTTTCTTTTGCTGTGCAGAAGCTTTTTAGTTTGATATAGTGTCATTCATTTATTTTTACTTTTACTTCCCTTGCCTTTGAGGTCAAGTTCATAAAGTCCTCTCGAACCAAGGTCTATAAGTTTAGTACCAGTGTTTTCTTCTGTGCAGTTTATTGTTTCAGGTCTTATATTTAGGTATTTTATCCATTTTGAGTTAATTTTGGTAAATGGTGACATATCAGAGTCCAGATTTATTCCTTTGGATATAGCTTTCTAATTTTCCCAACACTATTTACTGAAGAGACTTTCTTTTCTCCATTGTGTATTTTTTGTCTCTTTGTCAAAAATTATCTGTCCATATATTTGTGGGGTTATTTCTGGGGTTTTGATTCTGTTCATTTATTCTGTGTGTCTGTTTTTCTGTCAATACCAAGAAGTTTTGATTATTGATGCTTTGTAGTATAGATTGAAATTGGGCGGTGTGATGCCTCCAGCCTTATTTTTATTTCATAGTATTGTTTTGGAGATTCGGGTCTTTTGTGGTTCCATAAAAATCTGATGATTATTTTATCTACTTCTTGAAAGAGTGTCTGTGGGATTTTGTTGTGAATTGCATTAAATCTGTATATTGCTTTGGATAATATGACCATTTTTACTAGGTTGATTCTTCCAATCCATAAGCATGGAGTATCTTCCTTTTTTGTGTGTCTTCTTCAATTTCTTTTAGCAGTGTCTTACAGTTTTTAGTGTAAGTCCTTCACATTCTTTGTTAAATTTAATCCTAGGTATTTTATTCCTTTTGTTGTGATCACAAAAGGAGTTGTTTTCTTATTTCTTTTTCTGAAGTTTCACTGTTGGTAGATAAAAATGCAGTTGATCTTTGTACATTGATTTTGTATCCTGCAACTTTACTGTATTTATTTGTTGTTTCTAATAGTTTTCTGGTGGATTCTTTAGGGTTTTCTTTTTTTTTTTTTTTTTTTTTTTTTTTTTTTTTTTTTTTTTTTTTTTTTTTTTTTTTTTTTTTTTTTTTTTTTTTTTTTGCTTTTTGGTATGTGGATAGTTCCCTGACCAGGAATCGAACCCAGGCCGCAGCACTAACAGCGCCAGCGCCAAAGCCTTAAGCCACTACACCACCAGGGAACTCCTGGGTTTTCGGTCCAAAAGATCATATCATCTTCCAAAAGTCAGAGTTTAACTTTTTCTCTCCCAATTCAGATGCCTTTTCTTTCTTTCTCTTGCCTGCTTGCTCTGGATAGAATTTACAGAACTATATTGAATAGCAGTGTTGATAGGCACATCTCTGTCTTGTTCCTGATTTTAGAACAATAGGCTTCATTTTTTCCCCATTCAGTATGATATTAGCTGAGAGTTAATCCACAATGTTCATTGTGGCACTGTTCATGAAAACAACCAAAGTGTCCTTTGATAGATAAAGAAGCTGTGGTATATATACACTATACAATATTACTCAGCCATAAGAAAAGATGAAATACTACCATTTATGACAACATGAATGGAGCTTGAAATCATCATTCTAAGCAAAATAAGCCAGACAGAAAAAAATAAAAACCATATTACTTCACTCATATGTGGAACATAAAACTGAGGGTAATAAGTTGTAGGTGGCAGAGGGTGGGGGAGTCAAATATATGGTAATGGAAAGAAAAGTGACTCTGGGTGGTGAACACATAATGCAATACATAGACGATGTAATGTGGAAATGTATACCTGGAACCTATGTAATTTTTACTAACCAATGTCACTCCAATAATTTAACAATAAAAAAGAGGGATGAAAATGAAGAAGGGAAGGAGAGAGAAGGGAGGGTGGAGAGAAACAGAAAGAGAGAGAAAACTGAGTTTATAAATCAAAGCAGGAAAACCCAGTTTATAAATCAAACCGTGTGGTATACAGTTCTTTAAAATATTCAGTAAAGTATCTATTATATAGCTTCCCATTTTCTCCAAGGATGTTATATTGCTTTAGTAATAAAAATTATGGGGAGAAATTACAACTGAAAATTTAATTTTATAATATTTTAAATTAGATAGGAAAGAAATGGAAGATAGAGAGAAGGGAGCATCTATAATTACACTCTAATCAGCGAATTATACAAATGATTTGACTCCACTGTAAAAAGGAAAAGATGAGTGAGGAGCTCAGATATGGGTTAAACATGTGAGGTCATTTAAAAGGTTTGTAGCACAAACAGGGTAATATTATCTGTGAAAGTATGGACGTTGAGCAGACTTCAAGGTTTTCTTGACTATGCTTTGATTTCTGTTTGCAGAGAAAGGTCTGATTTGTATTTGCAGGTCATCACTTTGTTTAGTTACTTAGTCACCACCTTGGTTTATTAATACAAAGTTGAAAATTATGTTCTTGGAAAATTTATGAGGTTGAGTAAGTGTGATATCTGCTGTTCATATATCCTTTCCTCTTTATTGACATGCCTTTTTTATTTACCCAGGACTCCTCACTATGGCACTTGTTGACACCTGCCCTTCTTGGCAGGAGCAAAGCCTCGACATCTCTGACACAACTTGTCTCCACATCTCCATAAAAACTTGTCTATCCTACATTTTGATTGCACTAATTAATAGTCTTTCTCTGCTAGTGACCAACCTATTCATGTTAATTTATTTATAGCTATTCCTGGCTTGATGTGTTAGTCCATCCAGGGAAGGGCCTTCTGTGAAATAAAACCCTAATCCAATGTATCGTCTTTTAATTCTGGGATCCCAGTCACCAGGAGTCCAATTTGGAGGTCCCTTGCCCACACATATTCTTATATAGAAAATCCTAAAGCCATGCCATGAAGGTGAACACCTCTTCCAGTTTTCTATTAGACCTATATTTTGGGTGCAAGTGACCTAGTTCTCTGTGGGGCTAACATTTTCCCTAGAACAGAAACATACTTGAGCACTGCAACCAGACTCTCAGGTGCACCTGACATCTCTCCCTGGCTTTAATGGGCACAGTCCTCTGAGATGAAAGAATCTGAACCAGCCTGTGGCTCTCTGCTTAGATAATGAGATAATAACTCTTAAGTGCCCTTTCCAGCAACTAGCCTCCACCTTCTTGCCTGTGTTCAATAAACTGCTGTGTCCCATTCTCAACCTGAAACCTCCTTCCTACTCAGTTCCCAAGTAACTCTCTGGAAGTCAACAGCCTTCTAACAGACCTTTATATTTGCCCTGTAAGTTGTGTCAGGACAATGGGCAGTGGCAACAAGTAGTCCTTCAGTCAACAAGCAATTATTGGGCATTTCCTAGTGCTACCTTGTACAAAGCCCTGGCAGTGTTTAAAAGAAGCTGAATTAGGTCCTGCCTTTGAGGAATTAAAAATCCTGTTGCTTAAAAGTAATTTAACTCAGAGGCATGGAAAAATATAAATTTCAACTCAACTCTTCCCCATTCACCAGTGACATTTGCATTCATTGAAGCAGGCACTTTATGAAAAGATTAAAATGTTGCCAGATAGCTAGGAAGGTGGAAAAATGTTGGAGGATCCTAAAATGGGTAAGAGCTAAAGAAATCCTCCAAGACAAAGAGAAAAAGACCTTTTTTTTTAGAAGATGGTTAATGATTTTGTATCATTTGGATTTTAACTCTACTGAGAGACAAGCAGAGCTTCATTCAATTCCTCACACCTTCCTGCATGTTGCCATTTACCACCTACATACATAACCTAGCTTCCTCCTTTCATCCAGTTCTTTTTTCCCAAATAAAGCACAGAATCACTATCTTCTCTCTGTGCCTCTGTCTCTCACCCTCCCTCCCTTTTTCTTCAGTCCCTCCCTCTTAGTTTCTACACACATACACACACACACACACACACACACACACACTCATGCACACATGTGTAACAATCGGTGGCACAAATCAACAAATCTCTAGTATTGTCCTCATGTTATCATCTTGGATGAAATAAGAGCAGCTGCCACTTCTTAACCACTTATTACACAGTAGGCCCTGAGTTTATGGATTATCACATTTAATCCTCATGGCATTCCTGTGTCTTTACAACTGAGAAAACCAAGGCATAAAAAGGTTATTAATAAATAATGACTCCTAGGATCACACAGTTTATTACACCAAAGTAGTGAAACCAGGATTTCAACCCAGGTCTACCACATTCTGCAGTCTATGCATACTATTCACTGGGCTGACATGCTGCCTCCCACACTTTTAACATGTGAAAATTGCTACTTCTTCTTCCCTTAGTCTTCCCTTTAGCCATTCTTCAAAGTACCTGGCATCTACACCCTCCCAAACCTAGTTGTCTTCCTGTGGATGCACTCCAGTTGTCAGTTTTCTTCTTAAAGCCTGATGTCCACAACTGAACACAAGAGCTTGTTGTCCCAGGGTCCCAGGGACTCAAATAGGCAGCAGGTCAAAACTCCACATTAAGTGCCATGAGTAGCAAAAGTAGTAAATGTAGCCAGACAGGTAGGTTTGCCCATGATGCATACTCATGGAGTGCTGTGTCTGCCTCAAAGAGGAATCATCACTAAAGGGTTATTTTTTATTGGAGAAGAAGATAGCAAAGAGAGACGTGTGATAGGTTCTGCTGTAACTACTTGGCAGGAACTTTCAAGGAAAGTAGCAGGTACCTTGATTTTAAAAGAAAAAAAAATGCCTACAGACTGTGAATGGATTGTTTTTTTCTCCTTCACTTTAAGAATTAATTAAAGGATGTATGAAAGAGACAAGTGGCTCCAATACATGTCCATTTGCCTTGAGGTAAAAGTGAAGCCAAGAGTTTTTATTGAAATCCAAACTACTTTTTACATCTGAATAAATTAAGAAGACTCAGAAAGTACATTATCCTATGAACGACAGATAATAAATTCTGTTTGAGAAGCAATAATCGGAGTTGAGAGTACCTGAGACTTTTGGTAGTTTCTGCAGCCTGTGTAATCTATTGTGATAAATCTTCAACTTAGAGAGCATCTTGAGACTGCACAATAATAATAGTGAATGACTATTTGGACTAGGTTGTGAATAAGAGACTGTGCATATGTCTGTAATAATAATTTCATTGAAAATGAAAATACTGAAGCTGTCATATTTTTTAATATTTCAATTTACACATCCTTGACTGCTTTGGGGCATAAAAAGAGAAAGTGCCAAGCAATTTGCTGTCGGCTCTTGAAATAAATTATCATTTAAACAGTTCTTCTCCACAAAAGATATTAGCTTTGTAGCTTGTTCCTAGAATTGGACCATCAGTAAGGGACAAAAAAAATTTGCAAGACATTAAACTACCCTTTCAAAAGCTGAATATTAGTTACTGTGGAAATTGTTCTCTCAGTAGCTTAACATATTTTGCTGTATCTCTCTAATGCTGAAGATTAGACTGCAGTAACTATTAATAAATGCTGTCATATTTTACAGCTGTCATACAAAGCTGAAAATAGGCTTCACTGTGATTAGATCCTGTTTACTGTAATATTTCCAAGTCAGAAAGACAGTTTTCTTATAAAGGCACTTTCTATAAGTAGAATATTTCTTCATTAAATTGCATGACTAATTTTAATGTATTGTTAACTCCTTGGTAGCAGTGAATTTGTGGTTGAATTGAATTCACAGCCAGAGAGATACATTCCTCTCTAGAGACACATTAAGCTAAAATGTCAAATTTCTCTCTTGGGTTGTCTGTCATATTCAGAGATGGTGTCACCATCAGGAGATGTGCTTTGAGTAGTCACCCTGCTCCACAGAAAGACAAATTTGCACTGGTTTATTCACCTTCCTTTGCTCAGTTCCTCTTGTGACTAATGGCATTGCTTACAAGGCAGCTGGTCTGGATTTAGAGTAGGAATAATACTTCAGTTGAGCTAGCAACAAATTCTGATTCCTGTGCTAAAATGCCATCAGATTAGCAAAAGAAATACATCTGTAGCCCCCTTAAAATGTAGTAGCAGTTTGGAATGGTATTCACATCTTTGAAGAAAAGAGGTTAGCGTTGGCAGGGTTGCTTTTGCTCTGACCTTTCATTGCTTTTCTTTGGAGCTCCTTGAGGAATTAACTCTCACTAAGCTAAGTATCTAGTTTTCAATGAATGTTTGTTACTTACCTTATTAAGGGTTAGCTGGTGTGTTCTATGAATTCAAGGTTAAGCCTGCGAGGTCCTTTAGAAGGCTCTTCTAAGTGTCTGTTAGGAAAGGGACAGGCTGTGGTGTGGACCTACAACTGACTTTGAGATTCATCCCCAGGAGCACCTTTACTAAAGGGCCTTTAGACAACAATTAAAAGCAGGGCAGGGTTGGTTTAGAAGTGAAACAAAAGAATGAATGTAATGTCTTTAGCACCAAGCTGAACACAGTAAAGTGCTCAATAATTGTTTCTTTATTATTTTGTTATCATTATAGAACATCAGCCCTCAATAGAGAGGGAGTGTAATTTTGTCCTCTGCAGGGGACATTTGGCTATGTCTGGAGACATTTTTAGTACTGGATATAAGCCAGGAATGCTGATAAACAATCTGTAGTGCACAGGACAGTACCTACCACCATCAAAGAACTGTCAAAGCCAAAATATCAGTAGTGCCAAGGTGACAGCAGAGTCAAAGGACAAATGACTGCACAAACTTCTCAAGGAGTTGTCAATGAACTAATCTAGCGTTTATAGAGTGTCTCTTATTGTGCCTAGACTGGTGTTATGAGCTGTATCCAATAGAAGGTAGAGCCTTTGGTTTATAAGAACTTACATTATGGTCAGAAAAAGGATAAGATTAATGCACATGAAGCAAAGATAAGTAAAAAAAAATAGCAGAAAGCAAAAGCTATATTGTGTAGTACAGATTTGCGGCATTATGGGAGTTCAAATAAAAGAGAGTTCACAACAGGCATACTGTACTTATCAGGGAAGCCTCCATGAAAGAAATTACATATTTTGCTGAGCCCACAACCCAACTTCCTACCCCAGCAGTTTCTAAGGCCAAGTTGGTATCTAGAACCAAAACAACATGGCATTCCCACCAACTAAAGTCAAAGCTCAGTGGTAAGAAACACAGTTAAAAGAACCCCTCCCAAAACAATATTCATTTTACTAAATGTAAAGCAATTACAGAGCTGTTGAAAATAGGCATTAAACAAAGAGAGGAAGGGAAATACTAGCAAATTTTCATTTTCTCAACTAATCCTGTAGCAAAATCAACAGTGCTCTCTTCCTCTCTTGCAGTCAAACACATTGTTTGGCATCAGTATGGCTACACATGATGCTTTACTGACCAGGAAGCTAGGAAAACAGAATATGACTGGGGAAGAAAGGCAGGCAGAGGTTATGGGAGAGTACAGCTCACTCTGCCCAACACCCCCTCTGCCATGGTCCCCATGGAGCACCTTCATTCAGGTGAAAAGAGGGGCACAAACAGAGACTACATTACTCTCAGTCTTCCTGGATCCTTTCCAATAAGTAAGTTGCCAGTGTCAGCTGCTGTCCTGCTTTGTCGACTCCACAAATGATCTGATTAATTCTCTGGTGCTAACTGCCTCAGCGGGCTTTCTCGGCAGTAGAACAGAGGGTAATTAAGATCATGTCAGACGAGGAGACTGACAAGTTATGTTCCCTGGGCCACACTGAACTTTCAGAGGGTGCTTCAACTGCCTCGCAGGCAGGCAGTGCCTGGCCAGGCAATGACTCCATAGCAGCAGGACTATCGCTCATTTTCACCTATTTCTTAGTCACAGGCCTCCATTTTGTCAAGGATTTACATCTTTCTCCTTGGGGTATATTAGCTGCCACTGTGTTCACTTTCAGTTGCATTATTTCAGCTTCCTTTTGTTTGAATTTTTAATATGCTTATAAACAAAGATAACAATTACTAGTGGGGTCATTTTCCCTCCTCATCACCAAGTGGTGATTGGATTACAAATATAAAAGCTTCCCCCTCCCCCAAATAAAGGCTTAGATGAATTTGTGGATGACAGGCCCATAGTGAGTTATTAAAGGAAAGAGGTGTTTGGAGATTTATCTAAACTGAGGTTAACACAAATTGCACAGTAGACTTAAAGGGCCATATTTGCCTTCTCATAGGCAAATAGCCACATGGGATACTGGCATTCTTTGCTCTAATTTTTAAAAAATAACCTCCAGACTCCACTATGCATCTCAGAGGTGGGGAGGAATGCTGAGAAATACAGGGTTCTCCAGGAACATTTTGCCTTTTCTAATGTAATCAGAGCCTCCAACCACAGATCGAGAACACCCTGTTGTGAGAAGTGATTGGCCCAGTTAAAGATGTTGTAGAAAAGTATTATAAGACCATAACCTCAGTTCCATGCCTAGCTCTGCTTTAAGTAGCTGTGTGATCCTGAGCAAGTCACAGAGCCTATGTGGTCCTCAGATTCTATATGTGTAAAATGAGGGAGTGGACTCAATTATTCTTCAATAATAATTCCTGAGTGCAAGGGTTGTATATTTGGGGCGTTACTGGGATTATGGAGTGCATAGCTTTAATAAGCTCACAGTTCAGAAGGGGAGTACACACATATAAATAAGTAAGTAGAATCTACATTATTTCTTTTAGGTTCTAAAATTCTGTGGGCTATTATAGCACTTTCATTTATAATGAAACCAAAACTTCTTTTTCCCAAATAGCCATTCTTAGGGAGGATTATGGAAACACAAATAGTCACCCACATTAGCTTTGGAAACTACCCAGAAACCTTCAGCACACATTGCTTCCTTGTTCACCCCTCAGTGCTCAGCCCTTAATCTTTCCAGGATCCTGCGAGGTAGAAGACAAAATAAAACAATGCCTACTTGGTAGAGTAGGATTTTCCAATAGATCTTCAAATCCTTCCTGGCAGACGTCCAAGCCAAGGACCTGCTACCAAATAATGGTAGCAAGTTTTTCTCAACAGTGTCCTCTCCTCCACTCAAGGCCTTTATGGCCAACACCCTTCAATTTCTTAAAAGAGCCCCGCATAGTCATTTGTGATCTCAAAGCTTCTGTTAAATGAATGGATTGTTTCTTACTAAAAGTGATAATAGATAATGCAGTTTTGTTCCCACTTTCTCTAAAGATTCAAACTGCTTCACAAGGCAAGACAGTAAATTTCACATGGGCTTTCTAGAGGCTCCCCAAACCTGGATCCGTATGTCTGGTTTTCCTCTGAAATCTTTAACTTGAAGCCTCACTGGGACCTCAAAGTCAACATGCTGAACTCTGAATTTATCATCTTCCCAGAGAAATCTCTCCTCCACTAAGGTTCTCAGGCTCAATGAATGGCACTGCCCTGTTGCCCAAAACAAAAACATCATCCTTGAATGAACCTTATGTCCTCACCATTCCTCACATCTCATCACTAAGGACCCTTTTCTATCTTCCTACCACCACTCAAATTCAGGCTACCATCACCTCCTGTACCATCCTCATAACTGATCTCTCTGATCTTACCCCTTACCCCTGCCACTCCCACCAGACAGCAGTCTTCCCATCACACCACTCATTTGTCTAAAAGATTTCAGTGTTGGCCTGTTAATTCTAGGATCATGTCCTAGATGCTTATATTCCAACTAATAAACTCTGACCCATTTTCCTAGCCTTATCTCCTCCCATCCCTTACCCACTAGTGTTTTGTACTCTTACCATATGGAACTATGCTACTTTCAACATGCCACATATAGTAATTTTTATTTCTTTATTGCCCCCATATCTTTATACATACTGTTCTGACTTTCTGGCACTCAGGCCCCTCACTCCTCCCCCACCACACACACACATACACTCTCTCCATCTGGTAAATGATGTATCCTTCAAAATTCAGCTCAAATATTCAATTCCTCAGGCCTAGGTGTTCACCACTGCCTGCCCTGTGTCCTCATGGTACTTTGTATATGCCTTTAATATAAAACTGATCACAGATGTCACCCCAATAAGTCCAACAATAAAAATGAATTAAAAAAATAAAAATAAAACTGATCATACTCTAGTATTATTATTATCTGTTTATGTCTTTATCTTCCTCACAATGTTGTGAACTTTGTGAAAACAAGATTGTTGTCTTATTCATCTGTTCCAGCATTGTGCTAAATGCTGAGGATAATGCAGTGCTTGGATGATGATGATGATGATGATGATGATGATGATGATGATTTGTAAACTGAACAAATGAATGAGTGAATAACAGAATGCTGATTAAAACAAAATGGGAAATTTCAAGAGCCTTGAGGGGCTGGTAAAGGAGATAGATTTGAGTAGATTGTGTCCTCATATTATAAACTAGATGCCCACCTATCTCCTATGCATAGGACTAACCCTTTCTCTTTTTTTTTGGTGGTGGGTAGTTCCCTGGCTGGGAATTGAACACAGGCCACAGTGTTGAGAGTGCCGAAGCCTAGCCACTACACCACCAGGGAACCCTAGACTAACCCTTTTTGAGTCTTTCTGTGACCCAACGTCCTTACCAAAGATAAACACTTTTCTGGTTCAACCAACTTGGAAGCAGAGTGAACACTTTAGTGCTGGAATCTTTCATTATGGATTTCTGGCTAAATGTGAAACTTTCAGTGCACTAGAGGGTCCTTAAATGTCAGCCAATACAGAGTGATTGATATTTGAAGAATCTCAAGAGCTAGGGTCTTCTAGATGCTGTACTATTTCACACCAACTAATGGTATTTAGCGATCCACCTAAATTCTCTAAAGACAAGGGCAGTATAATATTACTTTCTACAACTCTCAGTGAAAAAGTAAATAAGGCAAATTATTTCAAAATGTCTGTGTAGGCAATGTGACAAGGATGAAAAATGGCATGAGAACTGAGGCAGTCATTTAACAATTATTTGTACCAGATGAAGTGAGTCAGGCACAGATAATCCAAAGGGCATTTCATGAAATATTGCCTTTTCATAACAGATTTTCCTTCTTGTTTCTATCCTGCTTAGGCTTAGCTGAGCATAGAAATAAAATGAGGAGCCCCAGGGAAAGGGACTTTTAAAGATGTACCTTAAATTACAAATTTCCAAAAGATAGGAAGCACCCTTTTGAGGGACTAGCAGGAATAAGATACAAAATAGTTTTACAGAGAAATTAAAATGAGTAAGAGGAATACGGAAGGAAAGAGAAGGACCCTGAGTCCAGGGAAAAAAGGGGTAGTGTCAAGGCCCCCATAATTAACTTCACTGATCTTACAATGGCCAGCCAGCCCTGTTTCTGAAACCATAATGACCAACAGACACAAATCAGGAACGAAGCTAATCAATAATAAGCATAGTAAGCCTAGTAATTTTTACTTAAGATATTTGACATAAGGTTTTACAAATTGCTTAAGAAAATCAAAATAATTACATAACCTATAAAATTTCCATGTTCCAATGATGAAAGTACAAGATTATTACACAGAAACAGGTTATACCTCTGAGAGGCTAAACAAAAAGTCTTCTATAGATTAACCAGAACTTTTTGTCTCTTGGGAAGCTCTTGGTGAAGATATATTCCTCCTGAAACTTCTGAAGAAGGAGTAACTGTTTTCCATTTGTCACAGTATGGCAGAATGCAGTAAACTAGCCATTGTCTTCTATTATTTCAGTCTTTCCGATAATATAAATGTGTTATGGTTCATCAGTAAGGTGGTAACTTTCAAGAGCAAGGACTAAGGCTTAGCTACGTGATTGTTTATCATACCATTTTTATCCATCTAGGACAGTGCTGGAGAACAGAATCGAAAAAATCTTAAGACATGTCAAGCTGGAAAGGTCTTTAAAGTTCTTAAGTCTGAGGTTTCCTGTTCTGAAAAATGTATTGGCCCCATATTTTGTCGAGGTTGTGAGTCTCCCAATCTGCAATTCTACTTAAAATGTGGAATTCCAAAAATCTAAAGGCTAGCCACAGATTTATCATATTAAGCCTTTCCTACTCAGTGACAATTTTTTTATCTACATAAAAGCATTAATATAATTTGCACCATATCATGAGAATAAAGATGAGTGGTATAATGATGTAAGCTAAAATGAAATGCTGAGTATGACTGGGTAATTGCCTAAAGCTAAAAGAACTGTTCTGTACATAAGTGGTTAAGATTCAAGAAGATATGCTCATCTGTGCCCACAGAGTACAGGGCATTTTGTAAGGATTTACTCAGCAGAATGGAAAGAAAGTTTATGTGCCTTTCCACATTCCTCCATGTACTCACCCACCTAGAAGATCTAGCCAGTTCTACCCATTCCTCACACCAATTAGCAAGTCAACAAGTCATGAAGTCACTATCTTAAATGGGAATAGTCCACAAATGCTAATCAGACCAGTGGCTCCTATAATATACTCCCTAGGTCATACCACGGCTAGCGAGAATGACCACAGGCATTAGGTTCTGGGTTGCATGTGTGTTTCCTCACCCTTAAAGTGAGATAATAATTGTACCTAATTCATAAGGTTGTTCTGCAGATGCGAAAGGCACCCAGAACAGTTCCTGGCACCTAGTTAGCATTCTATAAGTGTTAGCCATTATTATTTTGCTCATACTAGGGTCACAGGAAAGAGGTGACAACTGAGGCTCAGAATGAAGACTCCTAGCTGCCCTGTCTGGTCTCTTCTGTATCTTGGGACCACCTTGCTCATCTCTCCAATGTTCTAAATTTGGTTCTCCTTTATCAGAATCAAAAATTTTTCCTGGGAAAGGAGCTGGGAAACTGATTTACCATATTTTGCTGGTTATAATGTGCACTCTTTTGCCCAAATTTTTGAAGGAAAAATAAGAATGCATGTTATATATGGGTAGTACTAATTCTGTATCTATATAGATGTTTTTATGCTTTTATTTATGCTTATGAGTTAAAAGTGTAACTCTAGAAATCAATAACAATATCCATATACAAAACAATGCCCTGGAATATGATAATCGTTTTTCATATAAAAATTTTTATACATAAAATTTCTTGTACCTGTATCTGTTCTTGTGCTTTATAATTACCTGTCACATAAAATTTATTGTACCACAATGTTAAAAAATAAATGCTAAAATTCCTTCATAATACAAAAACAAGTACCTAAATAAACAAAAAAAAATTCAAATTAAAAAATTATAACAGAAGGTATTTTCCCTGAAAGTTTTGTACAAAAACATGGGTGTGCATTATACATTGGAAAATATGGTACATTATATAGAGGTAGAAATAGTTGATGCACAACCTCACTCAGACATCATTGTGCTTTAGGCAAGTGCAGAAAGCCTCAGGCCAAAGGAAGGAAGCCTTACTTTTGGAATTACAACATAGGTGATGGAGCAGGGTGCTAATTTGCTTTCTTGAATCCTAACTTTACAGCCAGCCCCTCTGCCTATCTCATATACTGCTAAGGGTAGACCCATTGCTGAAGAGAAAGAAGTGACTAGAAAATCTAGACCAATGCATTTTTGTGATTTTACTAGACACAAGTTCCATAGAATAAAAAAACAGAACATGGGATTCTTTTCATCCACAAGCAAATAGAAATGTCTAAAGGCAACTTAAATTGAACAGAAAACATCTTTGGAAAACCTTCAAACCAGTGGCTCCACCAAAAACATCTATATTTTTATTTTTTAATAGGCTAACAGAAAGTGAAGCATATGTCTTCTGACAGATTTCAGGCTATCATGGATTCATAGTATACATATCCTAGAATCATGAAGCAAAGCTCAGTTTATGGTCTTATATTTGTTTGGCTTAAGTTGGCAAATTCTAAGAAAGGGAAAGAATGACTGTATCTTTAGTTGCAACTTTCCTTCCAGGCTCTTCCTTCACCTGGAGCCCCACCCCCTGCCGCCGTTGCCCTAGGACTAGATGAACCCGGTCATGTGTGTGCATCACCCACTAGGAGGACTATGAAAATTAAGCAAAGAACAACAGTTGAAAAACATGGGGAAATCTCTTGTCATTCTGTAGGAGGTCATGGGAAGGATTCTTTTCATGGCCTCAAAAGATAAACAGATATGATGATTGCCCTCACTGATGGTCTTCAAAAATCTAAAGTTAATATCCCTCAAACTCCAGCTTCCTCATCACTTTATCTTACAGACTGTCCCCACCAAGCAGATAATCAAGGTTCTATGGTACATAGAATCTTGTACTTTCTAAACACAGAACCAGGATACATGATCTGATTATATGTTTTTTCTAAGGCATGCCTGAGGATTTCAGTCCCAGCTCTGATATTTATAAGCTGTGTGACCTAAGTCAAAAAACCTCTCTGAGCATCTGTAAAATGGCAATGGTTAAATTATCTACCCAGCTGGACTGTTAAAAAACTAAATGAAATATGGTGAAAAGGCTTTGCATAGTTCTTGATATACAGAAATGTACCCAATAAATGGTAGCTATTATTATTTATGGTAGTGATAAAAATTTTACAAAAATTATTAACATGAAACCTCATTTAGTTACTAATTTCATGAATCACCTTATTAGAAATGAAGTATGATACAAAAAATTTGGACTGCCCCAGAAAATTCTGGATATGCTATCATTGTATCTATAAGTACTGCTTCCCTTTTAATTTAATAAAGCATCTCAGAAAGACAAAATATGAGGCAAAGGCAACCTTCTCACCTACCCTATAATTCCTTATAGATATTGCTAAGCTAGTTAGAGATATGTGGATCTGATTTTCTGCTTCTAGCCCCCATCCTTTTTCCTCTCTGAATCCAATTCAAAATTACAGAAATATTTTCATAAACTATTTGCATTCATAATCTCACCTAATATGTTGGAAAGCTCATAATTACTGCTTAAATGGAACCCACTGAAATGGAAGAGTAGTTGATTATTATAATTAATATTGTTCAAATGAAAACCTACCATTTTTACTTCCAAGCACTTTTCCCAAGGGGAATTAACTTATCCAAGGTGAAATAGCGAATGAATAGTGAAAGCAGGACTAAACCCCTAATTACTTAACACTCAGTCCAACAACTTTTCCATTCCATCAGACTGCTACACAGTTTTAAATCAAGAGATTATTTCCTTACTGACAATTAAAGATTTCAGCTTTTGGTGTGTGTGGCGGGGGGGCAGGAAGTAGGAGGCTAATAAGTAATCAGTTTCTCAGACTGATATCCTCCCTAAACCTGTACTAAACCTTTTAAATGCATCATCACCTTTAATCTTCACAACAATTTTACAAAGGAGGTACTGTCATGAGCCTCCATTTTACAGATGAGGAACTAGAAGTATGGAAAGATTAAGTGATTTTCTCAATGTCACACTCCTAGCAAGTGATGGGGCTAGCACTGGACACCCTGTTTCCTAACTCCCACTAATAGGAATTTAAAATCTCTTATTAACAAGAATAAGATGATTATATATATTTTTGATAGACTTATTGGAGTTACATTATTTATCAAGAGTTTCATAGGTTCCAGGTATGCAATTCTACAGTGCATTGTCTATTTGCTAAATTATATCTTCACCACTCAGCATGAGTTCTCTTTCCATCACCATATATTTGGTTCCCTTCCCTCCTCTCCCGCCCCTCCTTCTTCTCCCATCATCTCCCCCCTTTCCACCAAATAACCCTTAAACTATTGATTGTGTCTACGAATTTTTGTTTGTTTGGTTAGTTGGTTTTTCTTTGTTGCTTTCAGTTTTATATTCCACATATGAGTGAAGTCATATGTTTCTTGGTTTTTTTCTGTCTGGCTTATTTCGCTTAGCATGATGATCTCTAGGTCCATCATTTTTGTCGTAAATGGCAGTATTTCATCTGTTCTTATAGCTGAGTAATATTCCATTGGATATATGTGTCACAGCTTCTTTATCCAGTCATCTATCAAAGGGCACTTTGGTAATTTTCATGTCCTGCCCCACCTTGTACAGCACTACAGTGAACATTGGGAAACATAAGGCTTGTGGACTAAGGTTTTCAAGTTTTAGGGATAGATACCTAGAAGAGAGATTGCTGGGTCTTATGGTAACTCCATTCCCAATTTAATGAGGAACCTCCACACCATCTTTCACAGTAATTGTACCAATTTTCATTCCCACCAGCAGGGTGCAAGTGTTCCTTTTTCTCCACATCCTCTTCAGCACTCGTTATTTCATAATAGCCATTCTAAGAGGTGTAAGGTGGTATCTCATTGTGGTTTTCATTTGCTTTTCCCTGATAGCTAATGAGGTGGAAAATTTTTTCATATATCTGCTAGCTATTTGTATTTCTTCCTGGGAGAAGTGAGTGTTTAGGTCCTCTACTTACTTTTCAACAGGGTTGTTTGGTTTTTTGTTGTTAAGTCCTATTAGTTCTTTATACATTTTAGATATTAGACCCTTATCAGAGGCATTATATGCAAATGTTTTCTCCCATTCAGTTGGCTGTCTTTTTTCTTTCTTGATGGTTTCTTTTGCAGTGCAGAAGCTTTTTAGTTTGATATATTCCCATTCATTTATTTTTGCTTTTACTTCCCTGGCCTTTGAGGTCAGGTTCATGAAGTCCTCCTTGAGCCCTAGGTCTGTAAGTTTAGTACCAATGTTTTCTTCTATATAATTTATTGTTTCAAGTCTTATATGGAGGTCTTTAATTCATTTTTATTTAATTTTAATATATAGTGAGCAGTTACAGCTCAGATTAATTATTTTACATATGTTTTTTCAGTTTTCCCAGCACCATCTACTGAAGAGGCTGTCTTTTCTTCATTGCATACTTTTTGCTCCTTGATCAAAAATTATTTGTCCACAAATTTGGAGATTTATTTCTGTGTTTTCAATTATGTTCCATTAGTCTGTGTGTCTGTTTTTCTGCCAAAACCATGCTGTTTTGATTATTAATGCTTTGTATTATAAATTGAAATTGGGGAGTGTGATAACACAAGTCTTATTCTTTTTATGTAATAGTGCCTTGGCAATTCAAGGTATTTTGTGGTTCCATACAAATCTGATAATTTTTAAATCTATTTTGTGAAAGTATGATTGTGGGATTTTGATGGGAATTGCATTAAATCTGTAAATTGCTTTGGGTAATATGGCCATTTTTAACAATGTTAAGTCTTCCTATCCATGAACATGGAATATCTTCCCATTTCTCCTTATCCTCTTCAGTTTCTTTCAAAAGTGTCCTATAATTTTTCATGTATAAGTCTGTCACATTATTTATTAAGTTAATTCACAGGTGTTTCATTCTTTTTGTTGCAATAGCAAAAGTAATTAACTCTCTCATTTCTTTTTCTGAAGACTTGTTGTTTGTATAAAGGAATGCTGTTGATTTTTGTACACTGATTTTTGTATCCTGTGAATTTACTGTATTTGTTTATTGTTTCTAAAAGTTTCCTGGTGGAGTCCTTGGAATTTTCTATGTAAAGGGTCATGTCATCTGCAAATAGTGACAATTTGACCTCTTCACTCCCAATTTGTATACATTTATTCCTTTCTTTTTCCTGGTTGCTCTAGTGAGAAGTTCCAGTACTATTTGAATAGCAGTGGTGACAAGGGGCATCCCTGTCTTGTTCCTGATTTTAGGGGAATGGGCGTCAGTTTTTCCCCATTCAGTATGATACTAGCTGACATTTTGTCATATATGGCCTTTACTTTGTTTAGATACTTACCTTCTATACCCATTGTATTCAGTGTTTTTTTTTAATTCATTTTTATTGTTAGACTTATTGGGGTGACATCTGTTAGCAAGGATTACATAGGTTTCAGGCATACAATTCTACAGTGCATAGTCAACTTTTGGGAAGAGAGGAGGTGTTTAAGCTCTATCTTTCATCTCCACCAGTGTTTGGAGGCAGGGTGAGGGGGTCCGGTCTCTCTGCTTCCTGTAGTTCATTGGGGAAGCTATAGGAGAAAGGGGAGGTCAACAAAATGCAATCCAAGGGCACTCTGCCTCCTACATTTTGTTGGGGAAGCTGGGGGACACAGGGAAGGTCAATGGGATGCAGGTTGAGGTCACTCACATTATTAGGGGTGAATTCTGTCGTATCTGCCTTTGTCCCTCCTCTAGCTTTTTACCCCCAGCCATGTTCTAGTGATTAGTTTCCACAGCAACCACTCTGGACAGCTTTTGAAAGTGCTAGCCTGAAGGGAGTGCCAGGCAAGGGGGCTGCACACACTCGCTCCATGAGCCATGAGGGTGCTGTGAGGCTGCCATGCGCACACGTGCCACAAGCCGAGGGGTGGGCCACATGAGGGTGCCGCATGCATGCATGCCTTAAGCTGCCAGGGAGCTGCAATGCTCTATCTGAGGCCCTAATCCAGTCTAGAGCAGTTTAATGCCTTGCTCGACTTCCTTGCTACTCAGAGCCTCAAATCTTGGCTCCCAGGCTTTGTTTCCAACATGTTACTTTTGGGTCCAGCTCCTTCATGGTTTCCTTGCATTCCTGCCACTCTGGTTTCCACTGTTGTCACCATTTGTCCTCCCCCATCCTCTATATTGTGCTGCTCCCTGATTTTTTTCTAGTTTCTTTGGTTAGCCTCAGTGGTGTCGGGTTCTGATCCATTTCAACTCCCTCCCTTCTCTCCCACTAGCTTCCCTTTCTCTAACCTTCAGGTGCTTTCTTGCAATTTGTGGATTTCTCAGTTGTCTTTGTGCCATTCAGGGTTTCCCATGTTGGATCCTGGCTGGCCGTTTAATTTTATTTTTCAGGAGAGGCTTTGCGGACCTCCTCTCTGTTCACCATCTTGCTGATACTCTAAGATATTATTTTTGAATAAGTTTTAGGACAAAAAGACAAGTCAGTCCTCTTGCAATTCCTTGTACTAGTAGAAGAGTGAAGTATGTAAAGCATGTGTAATCCTGAAGCCATGACTGTGCAACTGTGGAAGGACAGTTAGGGATACAGAATACCAAAAAAGAACTCAGGCATAACGGTACATCTCTCACCTGCACAAACCCTGGTCTCCAGTCACAACTGTTTCTCAACCAGATAGGGTGAAGTCGGTATAGTCAGTCTGTGCTCCCTTCACTACTCATGTTCCAACCTACCCCTCATTAAAATTGCCCAGTTCTCTTTTCCCTAGAATTCTGCTGGATACCTAAAGCCAAGTCCAAGTTCTCATGGCTGGGGAGGACAATGGTTTCACACCTCAGTGACATTTCCTTTTTTAATAAGTGCCTTCTAGGTCTTCACCTTTGAACATCTGAATTGGGGGATGCAGGATTAGCTCTGCTCCCTGCCCCCTCCCATTTCAATCTGATGTGGGGATAGCCAGTTAGGAGAGGATAAGGTATTGTTTCCTATGGCTAATTAACTCACTAATAATTGAAATTGATCATCCTCATTTTCTTCCAGAAATCCTTCTGTAAGGATACAAATCAGTGCAAATCGCCCTAAAAATGGGAAAGGTGAAGAATCATGTGCACATTTAGACTGAGAAAGGGAAAAATCAGTTCATTATTTCAAGACCTCTTGAGATGCTGTAAATACACAGTAAACACATAACAAAGATCCCTTTTCCCTCCTTATATTATTTATGTGCCATCTAGTAATTACATGGCCACTCTTTCCAGCTCAGAGAAATATGCATATTCATGATCTGATAAATATTTAAATAGGATTTATTTAAATGAGAGAGAGCCATTTACAAACATTCCCTGGCTCTGAGATCTTATCCTGAGCACACAGCGGGAGAACAATTTCCTCTCATAAATTCAAAGCCTCTGCTGCCCACCTGCCCTCTAAACTTGGAGCTCTTCCCTGAGAGCTGGTGAATGCCACCTGCAGTATATCAAGGGAGTCCTCCATACCTCCACCCCCAGTCCTGCCTTCCTGCTCTGACCTCATACCATAGGGTCAGTTGTTGCCATTAGAGCTGGCAGTTTATTTAGGAGGAGCAGGAAGGCAGTCACAGCTTTCTTTGCCTAGGCCCTTCATCCTGACTACACTAGTCCCATAGCAACTACCATCACAGATATCCCTAGCCTTCCTATGAGTCAATCTCTCCCCTTTCAGAAATGATAGCTATGTGATACACCAGATAACCAGGATTGTAGTACCCCTCCCAAGAGTACATGCATTTTAATACTGCTTAGTATTTAAGTATTTTGTCAATATTTGTTTTCAAAGCACTTATACATATGTTTCATTTATTCCTCACAATTCTATGAGACTTGCAAGGCAAGAATCATTTTTACAGTCCTAGAGGTAAAGAGATAGAAGAGTGGACACCCTGCATGCCTAACCTAAGTCGCACAGCTAGTAAGTTGTAATTAAACTTGAACTTAGGTCTGACTCTTAACCTGGGATTTTTTATTTACAAAAGGCTGCCTCTCATGGTAGGATGCCTGAAGAGAAGTCAATAGTAACCCAAAGGGAAGGCTAGTGAAGATCTGTCAAGTATTGTGGATGTAGGAGGGGGAAATAATTTGGGATGCCTGTGACTGTACCCAATCCTATCATATAGGTGACATTCTGTGTATGACGTGAACTGTGGGTTATTCATTCTGGTGCCCATTCTTGGGTACTACCCTGGCTCTAGTCCTTTTCCATTTTCCTTTCTTCCAAATTAAGTTCACCTATTTTGTATCTCATTTTATGGAAACTTTATGAGATGATGAGCGAATTCACCTGTATAACTAATCTGGGCTAGGGTATTAATATAGGTTAATGGCTCACACATTTTGACAGAAGCTTCTAATGCCTTAACTTAAGGACACTGTGTACAGGCATACCTCAAAGGTATTGTGGGATTGGTTCCAGACCACAGCAAAAAGAGAGTAGCTCAATAAAGCAATTTTTAATCTTTTTGCTGATTAAGAATCTTGATTTCCATTTGTAAAAATACAGTATCTGTGAAGCACAACAAAATGAAGTATACCTTCATGGCAAAAATTTCAAGCAATTAGCTAGGCCAGTGAGGGCAATATCACTGGGCTAATGACCTTCTCAGGTCTCTAACCTATGCTACCGATGTGATCATCCATTCTACCTAGTTTAGAGTTGCCAGATAAAATACAGAATGTCCAGTTAAACATTATATTTAGATATACAATTTTTTTTAGTATAAGTGTGTCTTAAAATGTTGCATCAAGTATACTTATATTGACAATTATTTGTTTGAAATTCAAATTTACTGGGCTTCCTGATTTTTAATTTTCTAAATCTGGTAACCCCTGGTTTAATCACTCTGAGACATGTGCAGCTGAGTCTGACGTTGGGCCCAGGGCGGTTTTGCGGCATTTGGCTAAGTAATGCTGGTGGCAAAAAAAACCTGTTATAATTTTTTTAATGAACTGATATTTTTCAAAACTTTTTGTGGAAGGTGGTAGATTATTTTGCTCTTTAATAATTTATACCTTTAAACTTGCATTTATCATGGGTTCTCAACTTTTGATTATATAAAGTTAAAAATTTGACATTTTAGTCAAAGATATAATTTATCAAACATACATATGATAAGTTATAACTTTTTCCATTTTATTTTATGATAAAATAAAGTTTACTTACAATTTCAGGTTTATTTAATATGTCTGCATAAGTGTCCCATGAATGTTGTCACTTGTAAATTATAGTTTCTCCATAGTTTCACACAACAAATAGTACATATATGCACTATTATTTCTGTCACTATATAGTCCACTATTACTAGTAAAATATGCATAAATCTTAGACAAAACTAATGTATAGTAGTCAAAATATATCTCAAGAAAATACGAAAAGTCTTCACTCTTGCTCAATGGATGCCAGGTTGACTGAACAATTTTTATTGCTCAGTTTATATTGTTGTGAATAAACAAAACCCATAGAAAAGCATAGTGAAAGGTCATATAGCACATTATTTTTCATCAACCTGATAATCAGAGTTATCAGATGTCTTTGCTTATATTATAAACCAAAGCCCAAGCACCGAACTCATATCTACCACTCTAATATATACACAGTTCCTGTGTTGATAATTATAGAATGAAACAGAAAGTTGTAAATATATTACCATATATAATGTGTTCTTGTGTATATTGCACACCCATGTTTTGGGCCCAAACTTCCAGGTAAAAATCTTTTAATTTTTTTATTCAAATTATTTATTTATTTATATTTAGGTACTTCATTTTTGTACTATAGAGGAATTTTGGCAGCTATTACTTTTTGGAGTTTTATTGTATTTTATTTTTATTTATTTTTTTAGCATTTACTTTTAACATATTATGGTACAAGCAATTTTATGTAACAAGTAATTATAAAACACAAGAACAGATAGAAGGTACAAGAAATTTTATGTATAACATATTTTATATAAAAAACAATTATTGTATTCCAGGGTATTATTTTGCATATGGATATTGTTATTGCTATCTACAGTTACACTTGTAACTTATAAGCATTAAATAAAAGAACTAAAAACATTTAAATAGGGATTGTGAACAAAATGGCAGCCTGAGAAGGATCCCTGAAAAACTCCCCTGGAGATTACAATGAATAAAACATCTACAACTCAACTAAGGACTCCCTATGCAATACACAAAGACAGCTAAGAGATCTGCTTGTCACATTAAAGTACCTGCAGGTGGGCAGAGGGGCAAATTAAGCAGAAACAAGGGGAAGTGCAGAGATGCAGGCCGGGCGCAAGTCTTCATTTGGAACTCTACCACTGAGGGAGAGAGGGGGGAAAAGGTGGCAGGTTAGCATTTCAGATTTTACCCAGTCCCCAGGACAGAGAAAAGAAGGCCCAGAGGTGGAGGCCATGAAACACTGCAACCAGACCTCACTTTGGCCCCCAGGAGGTGCAGACTGGGTCTGAGAGATGCAGTAGCCCAGCTTCACTCTGGTTCCAAGAGGAGGGGGAGCTACAAAGCGATAAAGAGCTGCAGCTTAACCTTGCTCCGGCCTGGAAGGAGAAAGAAAGAGCAGGCTGTGTGCATATTTCTTGGTCCACAACCAGCACAGTCTAAGAGACCAGCATACAGGACTGACCCTAAGGCTCAGGGCAGAGTCCTTGGGGCACATCGAGAACAATAAGGTGTAAACCTATACTACCTGGCCACCCAGTATCTGCAGTGAACACCAAAGAAGGTACAGCAGTGAGTGTTGGTTTATGAAGCAGAATATCTATTATACAAACAAAGAGGTTGCCAGAATGAGAAACCAAGAAAGGGAGATCAAAATAAATTCAAACAACAGAAAATCAACCCATTAGAGACAGAACTCAAAACAATAATTATAAAAATGCTCAGGGAACTTAATGATAATTTCTACAGAGTGATAGTAAGCATAAAGGAAGACATACAAACTATTATAAATGACCAGGCTGAGATGAAGAATACATTAACTGAAATAAAGCATGGAATAAAAGGAATCACCAGACTAGATAAAACAGAAGTGCAAAACAGTGATTTGCAAGAAAAGCCAGCAGAAGACACCTAATCAGAAAAACAAATAGAAAAAAGAATCCAAAAAAAAAGAAAAAGAAAAAGGAAAATGCTTTGAGATTTCTCTGGGACAACATTAAACATAACAACATTGGCATCACAGGATTACCTGAAAGAGAAGAACAAAAACAAGGGATCCAGAACTTATTTTAAAATAATGACTGAAAATTTTCCTAACCTCGTGAAAGAAATAGACATATAAGCCCAGGAAACACAAGATGAACCCAAACAGGAACACACCGAGAAACATCATAATTAAAATGGCAAAAGTGAAAGAAAAAGAAAATTCTAAAAGCAGCAAGAGAAATGCAAGTAATAATTTATAAGAAGACACCCATTTGACTCTAAGCTGATTTCTCATCAGAAAATTTGCAGGCCAGAGGGAATGGAAGAAAATATTCAACGTAATGGAAACCAAGGATCTACAACCAAGATTAATGTATCCAAAAAGTCTAGCATTCAAAATTGAAGGACAGATATTAGTCCCTTATCAGATGTGTTGCTTGCAAATATTTTCTCCCATTGGGTTGGCTGTCTCTTTGCTTTGTTAATGGTTTTTTTTTTTTTTTGGTTTGTTGTTTTGTTTTTTTTTGCTGTGCAGAAGCTTTATAGTTTAATATAGTCCCATTCATTTATTTTTGCTTTTACTTCCCTTGCCTTTGAGATCAGGTTCATGAAGTCCTCCTTGAGCCCTAGCTCTATAAGTTTAGTACCAATGTATTCTTCTGTACAGTTTGTTGTTTTGGGGCTCATGTTGGGGTCTTTAATCCACTTTGAATTAATTTTAGTATATGGTGACAGTTCACAGCTCAGATTCTCAAAAGGATTTCTGCATAAGGCTTTCCAGTTTTCCCAGCACCATCTACTGAAGAGTCTTACTTTTCCCCATTGTATATTTTTGGCTCCTTTATCAAAAATTATTTGACCATATATTTGTGGCTTTATTTCTGGGTATTTTATTCAGTTCTCTTGGTGTGTGTGTGCGTGCGTGTGTGTGTGTGTGTGTGTGTGTGTGTGTGTGTGTGTGTCTTTCTGCCAATACCTAGCTGTTTTGATTATTTATGCATTGTAGTATAAATTGTTACTGGTAA
Organism: Lyroderma lyra; assembly: GCA_004026885.1. Taxonomy (NCBI): domain Eukaryota; kingdom Metazoa; phylum Chordata; class Mammalia; order Chiroptera; family Megadermatidae; genus Lyroderma; species Lyroderma lyra. The sequence continues at coordinate 23,478 of PVJL010005432.1, read as the reverse complement.
AGAGCTTCTCAGACAAGAAAAAGCTAAAGGAGTTCATCACCACTAAACCAGTACTACAAAGAATGTTAGAGGGACTTCTTTAAGATGGGAGGAGAGATAGGAGAGTGGGTAAAATAAGGGAAAGGAATTAAGAAGTTTAGTTTGGTTGTTACAAGGCAATAGTCATGGGGGCACAGAGTGTAACATGGAGGTATAGAGTATAACCATAAGGTTGAGATAACTGTGTGTTTTCAGAGTACTAGATTTATTGGGGTGATGGGAGGAGGCTGGAGGAATGGACAAAAAAGGAGAAGAACTACAAATCTATACTCACAGAGCTGTCACAGGGATGTAAAGTGCAGCAGCATAGGGCATATAGTCAATAACATTGTAATAACTGTATGGTGTCAAAGGGGAACCAGATGTATCAGAATGAGCACTTAGTAATTATATAAATGAATTATTACTGTACTGTACATCTGTATGTCAAATGTAATTGAAGAAAATAAAGTAAAATGAAATAAAAAAACACTTATATAGATACAGAATTAGTACTACCCATGTAGAACGCACATCCTTATTTTTCCCTCACAAATTTGGGCCAAAAATTGTGCATTATTCCTGGGAAAATATGGTAAATTATACTTCCTCCTGAAGTATCTGTTGTGACATCCTTGAAGAGAAATTGAACCATTTATAGAATTTTATCCATTTATTTTAAGATGGAAGTGTGGGAAATCTAGAAACTCATATATGCATCATCATCTAGAGTCTAACAAAGCACTGTGAAAGATGTATATATGACTCATCCCAAGTGAATGTGTTAATTGTCATACATGCCTGAAACCTATGTAATCCTTGCTAACAGATGTCACCCCAATAAGTCTAACAATAAAAATGAATTAAAAAAAATACCTGCTGGGCATCTGCTTGCATGTAACACTGTGCCAAAGGGGTGGGAGGTGGTGAAGGAGAAAGAAAAAAGGAAGCTGTGAGAGAAAAATGTATGCCATCCAGCCTACTATAAGACTAGTGTTAGTCATTTGTACATGACACAAATGTAATGTCACTAGGCCTTTTTATAAAATATAATTAGTCCTATTTGCCTTTCATCATCAATTCTTCCCCCTGCATCCATCTGCTATGCTGTTCTGCTCTATTCTATTCTGCTCTTTGATAAATGAAAAAGGAATATGTTTTGGCAAATGCCAAGCCTTGTGTTCTCTGAGAGTGAACTGGGCCTCAGAAGGCATATTGAAAGCAAACAGCAAGGCAGCTGGAGAGGTCTGAACAGGCTGCTGCATGGACAGCAGGGCTACCCAAATGTAATTAAGCACCAGGCGCAGACCTCAAGTAACAGTGGGAAGAGTTCCATGACCCAAAATATATTAGGGAATTGAAGTGGAGAATGTTTACAAGCCTAATTAGCAATTTCCACAATTTCAGGGTTAAAAATTTTTACCAGTGTCAGGAATCTATGTATTGACACTACGGCAGCTGAACTGCACTCAAGGAAGGAAATAGCACTAGACTCTTGCTAGTTGACTAAGTCCAGTGGCTAAGGCACCTACTAAGATGTTCAAATTGAAAAAATGACCAAATTAGAGAAAGAACAGTGGGCTGACTCCTTTCCAAGATAATACTAGAAGCTAAGATATGCAAACTCAAGAAATTTAGCCTTTGAGTAGTAATGATTAGGATGATGATGATGATGATGATGATGATGATGATAGCAAAGCTTTAAAGAATATGTTTCTGTAAACACACACATTGAGTGTGTTAAAGAAAGCTAGTCTAAATCATTTTACAGATGAGAAGACAGAGGCACAGAGAGGAAAAATGACTTACCTAAGGTCATACAGTAAGTTAGAGACTGTATCCTGACTCTCAATCCAGTGCTCCTTTCACTATTCAAGGATGCTTTTCTGGAGAATCTAAACTGGTTCAGGTTATTCTCCACATTTTTGTATGATTCTTTTAGTTTAGTTTAGTTTAGTTCAGTTGTTTTTGTGTTTGGTTTTTATTGAAGAACACTTAACATGAAATTTACTCTCAAGAAAATTTAAGTGCAGGGAGTTCCCTGATGGTGTAGTGGCTTAAGGCTTCGGTGTTGGCGCTGTCAGCGCTGCGGCCTGGGTTCGATTCCCAGTCAGGGAGCTACCCACATACCAAAAAGCAAAAAAAAAAAAAAAAAAAAAAAAAAAAAAAAAAAAAAAAAAAAAAAAAAAGAAAATTTAAGTGCACAACACAGTATTGTTAACTATAGAGAGTGTAGTACAGCAGATCTCTAGAACTTATTCATCTTGTGTAACTTTATACCCTTGAACAGCAACTCATCATTTCCCCCCCTGTCATTAACACTGTTTTCTCTGTTTTTATGAATTTGACTCTTCCAGATACTTCATATAAGTGGGATAATGCAATATTTGTCCTTCTGAGACTTGTTTATGTCATTTAGCATAATGTCCTCAAGGTTAATTCATGTTTTTCACATATGACAGAATTTCCTTCTTTTTAAAGGCTAATTAATATTCTATTGTAGCTATACATGACATTTTGTTTAGCCATTCATCTGTCAATGGACATATAGGTTGGTTTTATATATTGGCTACTGTAAATAATGCTTCAATGAACATGAGAATGCATAAAAATCAACTCAAAATGAATTAAAGATGTAAGATCTGAAACTGTAAAACTCCTAGAAGAAAATATTAAAAAAAGCTTCATGACATTGGTCTGGGCCATCGATTCCCATGTGATGGTATGGGTACCTCTGGAGGTATGTGCAGGGCCATTCAGGGGTACACAAAAAGTAATCAGTAATGGCCAAAAAAAAGAGTTAAGTAAAAAAAATACAAAATATTAGTTATGGAGCAATAAATATTAAGTTTGAATCACCGTTAATGGAGACATTTCAACATTAGGTCGTATTAGTAAATGATGATTTATGAGGGCCTGTTTATGAACACTTCCCCCATACCTCTCTTCTGCCAATCATAACACACAGTTTCAGAACAATCCATTTGTTATGTTTCTAGAAATTCCCCAAACAAATAAATACATTCACAGCCAGACTGTTTGACCAGTTTAGTTATTGACCAAGTAAAAGTAAGTACATTATCTTTAATCATGATTCTTTTCAAGTATTTTTTATTTAATGTTTAACATAGTTGTAGTTACTATTATCAGTGACTATAAGTGTCTCCATTATGGATCAGTGGTTGTACACAGGAATGATTTAAAACCCAAAACTTAATATAGATTATAACCCTTTACCAAGTACTCCTTAACACTTGTTGGCAGCTACAAATACACCCACACCAGGAGATAGTAAAAAGGTGCATGCCTCAGATACTACACAGAAGAAAAAGAAATACTCTGAAGAGTATACAAAATACGGGTTTTTCATTTGTAGGGGATGATTATTGTTCTAAGCCTTCGTGTGTTGTGTGTGGGAAAACATTATCCAATAGTTGTATGAAACCCTCTCTACTCATGCAACATTTAGAAACTAAATATCTGGGTATAAAAACAAAGAAATACATTATTTTTGACACGTAGAAAAGCATCCAACTGTTACTTCATACATGATGTCAGGAAAGAAAGATAATGAGAATGCACTTCAGACTTCATACCATATTGCTTATCACATGGCTAAATGTGGTAAAACCCACACCATAGCTGAAGATTTAATTTCACCTTATATTAAGGATACCATTTTTTGTATGTCTGGGGGTAAACATGTTCACAAAATTAACACTATCTTTTTTTTTTTCAAAAAAATACAATGTTTTGAAGAACTCAGAAAATGTCTGATTATGTTAAAACTGTAGTAGTAAATAGAATTAGTAAAAGCAATTTCTTTTCCATTCAGGTCAATGAAAGTGTAGATGTTGCTGATTTATTTATTTTGTTTGTCATTGTGATATACTTGGAAGGAAATTAAATTGAGGAAAAGTTGTTGATTTGTTACCCATTGACAGAGTGTATCACGGGTGAAGATATTTTTAATGCAATCAATGCTTATTTCATGGGAAAGGACATTAGTTAGTCAAATTGTTGTAGTGTATGCACTGATGGAGGCAAGCCTATGTCAGGTTGTTTTATAGGTCTACACAACCCAATTAAAGAAGTAGCTTACCATGTACCATGGAGTCACTGCTGCATTCATAGACAAAGTCTTACACCCAAACCTCTACCTAGTGAACTGAAAGATATTCTTGATGAGGCTGTAAAAGTTGTAAATTTTATTAAGTCACAACCATGAATCTCCAGACTGTTTAAAGCACTGTGTGAAGAAATGAACACCATTCATAGCACATTACTTTTGCATATGAAAGTAAGGTGGCTATCTCTTGGCACGTATTTACATGGATGTTTGAACTTAGACATGAAGTCCATATATTTTTGAAGACCATCATTTTTCTCTTGCCCCAACATTTCAAGACAGTAATTGGCTTCAAAGTGTTGCATATTTATCATGTATTTTTTTTAGAAATAAACAAACTCAACTTGGGACTTCAAAACAGCTTAATCACTATATTCAAAGTAACCAACAAAATTGAGTCAATGATTAAAAAACTGGACTTTGGCACAGTGTGTATTGAAAGAGGTCAGCCTGAAGTTTTTGAAACTCTGCATAACTTCTTATCTGAGAATGACAAGCACCTATCCCAAAATGTGAAAGAGAATAAGACTTGGAAGGTCTTAAGGTGCTTTCTTATAAGTACTTCCCTCAATGTGGGAAAGAAAACAGGTAGACTGAAAATTTTTTCTATGAAGAATTCTTCATAGAAGTTAACCTATCATCAGTTAAAAAGAGCAGTTAATTGAATTTTCAACTGATTTTTTAAATCCGGACTTTAAAAGAAACTGTATTATTACTTTCTGGGTAGATATCAGTGAGGAATATGAACAGGTCAATGAGAAGACACTCAAATACCTCTTGCCATTTACTAATACTTAAGTAATGGAGAGAGCTTTTTCTTCTTACAACTTCATTTAAAATAAGTACCACAATAAACTTAATGCAAGTCCTGATTTAACACTGTCTCTTGCATCTTTTGAGCCTGATTTCAATAAACTTAGTACATCAAAGCAAGCTCAATGATCTCACTAACAATGTTTGAATTGGCTAGTGATCTGCATTACAATCAATACAGAATTTTCATATAACAAATAAATATTACTATTAATAATAAATTAAAAATTTGTTAAATACTTGATCATCATTATCAATATTTAACTGTGTCATGAATATTGTAAAATTAAATCTGTGGTTTGTACTTTTAGTGTAGTAAATTGTCTTTCCTAACTTATTCACTCATTTCCACTATTTTACATTAAGATAGGTGCTGAACAAAAGTGTCAGTATTTAGAAACAGCTGTTTTTTTTAAAAAGGTATACTATTTATGAAAATGAGTTTAAAAAGGGTACACAAGTAGAAAAAGGTTGGGAACCACTGGTCTAAGCAATGCCATCTTTTCTACATTCTTGCTCTTCTAGTGCATTTTCTAATACTCACAGGACCTGTTGATTTCATGCTTTTGAAGTTTATTTGGAAAATATTCACTCTGTTTCCTCTCCCAACCACCTATCCCTCTACCTTGGGATTACTTTTGTATTCTTTTCATAAGCTCCCATATCTAGATTATAATTTTCTAATTATCACATATTTTAATTGACAGAGATGCCGCTGAAACCTATATAACAGCTGAGCAACACAGGACCTTCCCTTTTCTCTCTTACTCAGCCATAAGATGAAAATTATAAAATTCTATTGAGGTGTATTTACTGTGTGTCAAGCACTGTGCTAAAACAGTGCATTAATTTCATCTCATTCGATGCTCACAATAACTCTATCATGTAGGCACTATTATTGTGCTCATTTTGTAAGTGGGGATCCTGAAGATCAGATAGCTTAAGTGATCATGTTCCCAAGGCTACACAGCTAGTGACACAACTGGAATTTTAATCCAGGCAGCCTAGCTTTGGTGTTCATGTTCTTAGTCTTTACATGATCCCCTTTTGAACACCTGGCATACTGCTGCCAGAATACTTTTCCTAAACTATGTCATTATTGTGTCTTTGCCTACTGCCTCTAGATATATTCCATCTAATATGGAAGCTACTGGATACAAACATGTAGCTATGTGAATATAACTTTAAATTAAAATTAAATACAATTTTAAAATACAGTGCCTCAGATCCACTAGCCACATTTCAATGCTAAAAATCCGCATGAAAATAGTGGCTACCATATTGAACATCACAAATAGAGAATATTTCTACCTTTATTGGACAGTGCTGCTCTAGATACTAACTTTGATCTCTTCTGCCTGGTATTTTAAGTATTCTAACATCTGGTTCCTACCAACATTTTAGCAGAACAGCAAAAAAAAATGAAGAATAAGAAATGAGGCTGGATAAAAGAGCGGGATCCTGAAAATGAAGGACTGACTATGCCACATCAAGAAAGTGAGATCTCATCCTGTAGCACATGATGAATTTCCTCCCTAAAAATAGAAAGAGCCAGTGTGTCTTGAGACTTTACTCAAACTCATCTCTTTCAGAAAGTCTGAGTAAATAACCAGAGAGGTCTGAATATAATGTCACTCTGTTGACTGGGTGCTCCCCAGCAGTTACAGGAAGGGTTCTCACTTTCAAAATGGAGTCAAGGGCCTGTGCTCAAAATCACAGCTCTGCCACTTATTAGCTGTGTTATATTGGGTACTGTCACTTAACACCATTGAGTTTCTGTATGCCTCTCTCTAAAAGAGCCAATAATCCTTACTTTCCAGATCTGTGTGACAATCAAGAAAGATAATTAAGGAAGTTAGATAATGGTCTGGGGTGAGATCTGGACTTTAAACTTTTCCACTGTGATTCTAGGGAGTAAGCAGAGTTGAAAATTATTGAACAGAAACATGTCTGAGATATCTTTCAACTTTGAACTTCAAGCCTTGACCCATAGTGAAAAACGTCAAAAGTCAGTTTGGGCAAAATACTTACCTAGGTCTTCACAGTAGGCTATAGGCTTCACAGTTAGTGTTGCAGGGTAATGTTGCAATTAGTTGCAGCTAAATCATGGATAGCTCAGATTTCCAAATAAAGCAGCGTTTTCATGAGAGTGCAAGCTCAGTGCTGAATTCTTGGCAGAGTCCCACCCCACCAAGTGACAGATGCACCCAGAAACACCAGTCCAAGGGGTACCCCCCATGCTTTTTTATTATCCTCAAAAAGAATCATTTAGAAGTGCCAATTGATTTAGAGTTTAATATTGGTTCAAAGGTTTTGCCAATCACACGAGATTGCTTTATTTCAAGGAAATGAAAGTTCCAAACAGCAGTCAGATGGAAGTACAGAAGTATTTAAGGTGAAGAGGATTGAGAGAGGTTGACAGAGGGAGAGAGAGATAGGAAGAGAATGTTCAAAAGAATTCAGGAAGCATCTTGCTGGCCCCCAGTATAGTAGTGCAGCAAAATCTGATTTTCTGAAATTTTATTTTTTATTTTATTAAATTTATTAGGGTGTCATTGGTCAGTAAAATTGTATAGGTTTCAATTATACAATTCTATAATACATCACATATATATTGAATTGTGTGCTCAACACCCAGAATAAGTTCTCCTTCTATCACCATATATTTGAACACTCCTTCCTCTTTCACCACCCCCTACTAGTTACCCTCTGATAACTACTCAACTCTTGTCTGTATCTATGATTTTGTTTGTCTTGTTCCTTTGTTGTTTTTAGTTTTACATGCCACATATGAGTGAAGTCGTATGGTTCTAAACTTTTTCTTTTGACTATCCACTTAGCATGATAATCTCAAAATCTATCCATGTGGTTGTTAATGGAAATATTTTGTCTTTTCTTATGGCTAAGTAGAATTCCATTGTGTATATATATACCATGTTCTCATTATCCAATCATTATTTAAAAAAAAAAACCACTTTGGTTGTTTTCATGTCTTAGCCACCATGAATAATGCTGCAATGAACATTTGGGCATGTATATATTTATGGATAAATGTTTTTAAATTTTGGAGTTAAATACCCAAAAGAATTGCTGGGTCATGTGGTAATTCTATTTTCAATTTTTTGAGTAACCTCCATACCATTATATATAGTGGCTGTACCAATTTACATCCCCACCAGCAATATATGAGAATTGTTTTTCTCCACAGCCTCTTCAATGCTTGTTATTACTTTTCTTGCTGATGGTAGCCATTCTAACAGGTGTGAAGTGATATCTCACTGTGGCATTGATTTGTGTATCTCTAATAGGTAGTGAAGTTGAGCAGTTTTTCATGTATCTGTTGGTCATTTGTATGTCTTCTTGGGAGAAGTGTCTGTTCAGGTCCTCACCCATTTGTTTGTTTGTTTGTTTGTTTTGTTGTTGAGTTATACAAGTCTTTTATATATTTTGGATATTAGCTCCTTATCAAAGGTTTTGTTTGCAAGTATCTCCTCCCATTTATTTGGTTGCCTTTTTGTTTTGATGATGGTTTCTTTTGCTCTGCAGAAGGTTTTTAGTTTGATACATGAGATGTGACTTTTAAAAATAGATACTGTGATGGTGAATGCTGCTGCCAAGTGCCATCCAACAGAAAGGCAGGTATCTCTGATAAGGGAAGCAGCACATTGAAACACAGTAACTGTGTAACAAGTTTCAACTTGTTCAATAAGTTGTGAGCTATGGTTGAGAGAAGGTGGGTTTAAAAATGTGCCATTTATTGATCATGAACAATGCATTAACATAAATTTCTGTCAGAAAAAAACACTACAGTGTATTCACATCTACCTTATTCACTGGATCTTACATAATGTGACTTCTGGCTCTTCCCCAAAGTCAAAATAAGCATGAAAGGTAAACATTTTGAATCAATTCAGGACATTGAGGCAGCCACAACAGTGCAACTAAAGAAACTCAGAAAACAGGACTTCCAAAACTGTTTCTGAAAGTGGCAAGGGGTAGTATTTTGAGGGGAATTAATGGCAATATGTCTATTACAATAATAAGTTTTTTTAAACATTCACCATATTTTTATTATACCTCATAGTCTGATTTATTAATTTTTGCTTTTAATAACCTTGCCTTCAAGGTCAATTTTATCAATTCCTTGATGAATGCAGGGTGTATAAGTTTAGTACATATTATTTTTCTTTCATGCAGTTTATTGTTTCAGGTCTTATGTGTAGGTCTTTGATCCATTTTGAGTTAAATTTGGTATATGGTGATAGATCACAGTGTAGAATCTTTTTTTTTTGCACCTAGCTTTCCAATTTTCCCAGTACCATTTGTTAAAGAAGCTTTCTTTTCTTCATTGTGTGTTTTTGATCCTTTGTCAAAAATTATCTGTGCATATATATGTGGATTTTTTTTCTTTTCTTTTTTTTTAAAAATTCATTTTTATTGTTAGACTTATTGGGGTGACATCTGTTAGCAATGATTACATAGGTTTCAGGCATACAATTCTACAGTGCATTGTCAACTTGGTGTATAATAAGTTCACCACCTAATGTGACTTCTCTTTCCATCACCTTATATTTAGCTTCCCCCCCTCCTCTCCCACCCCCTCCCCTTTCTCCCCTCCCTGGGTTTTCAATTCAGTTTCACTAGGCTGTGTCTATTTTTCTGGCAATACTATGTTGTTTTGATAATTATTGCTTTGTAGCATAAATTGAAGTCAGGAAGTGTTATGCCTCCAGCCTTGTTTTTGTTTGTTTATTTTGTTTTTATTATTTGCAATATTGCTTTGGCTCTTCCAGAACTTTTATGATTTCATACAGATCTGATGTTTTTATTTTCTTCTATGTCTTGAAAAAATATTGAGATTTTTAGGGGATTGCATTAAATCTGTATATTGCTTTGGGTAATATGACCATTTTAACTATGTTGATTCTTCCAATCCAGAAACACAGAATATCTTTCCATTTATTTGTCTTCTTCAATTTCTTTTAAGAATATCTTACAGTTTTCAGTGTACATGTCCTTCATATTTTTTGTTAAATTTATTCCGAGATATTTTATTCTTTTTGTTGCTATTGCAAGAGGTACTATTTTTTCATTTCTTTTTTCTGAAGTTTCATTGTTAGTATACAGGGATGCAGTAGATTTTTGTACATTGATTTTGTATTCTACAAATTTACTGTATTCATTTATTGTTTCTAATAGGTTCTAGGTGGGGTCTTTAAGGTTTTTTCTATATAAAAAAATCATATCATCTGCAAAAAGCAACCATTTAACTTCTTCATTCCCCATTTGGATGTCTTTTATTTATGCTTCTAGCTGATTACTTTGGCTAGGAAATCCAATACTATGTTGAATAACACTGGTAAAAGTGGGCATCTCTGTCTTATTCCTGATTTCAGAAAAATTTTTTTCATTTTTCACCATTTATTATGATATTAGCTGAGGGTTTGTCACATATGGCCATTATTATCTTGAAGTACTTTTTTTCTACAACCATTTTATTAAGTGTTTTTATCATAAGTGGATGTTGCATTTTATCAAATGCTTTTTCTGCATCAATTGATATAATTATATTGTTTTTATCCCTTTTTTGTTTATGTGGTGTATCATATTGATAAATTTGTGTATGCAGAACTATCCTTGTGCCCCTGTAATTGACCCCACTTGATCGTGATATATAATCTTTTTAATGTAAAGTTATATTTGATTTGCTAGTATTTTGTTCATGATTTTTGCGTCTGTATTCATCATAAATATTGGTCTATAGTTTTCTTTTTTTGTGTTATCCTTACCAGGTTTTGTATCAGGGTAATGTTGGCCTTGTAAAATAAGTTAGTAAGTATTGACTCTTCTTCGATTTCATGGAAGAGTTTGAGGAGGACAGGTATTGAATCTTCTTTGAATGTTTGGTAAAATTCACTATTGAAGCCATCTAGTCCTGGACTTTTGCTTTTGGGAAGATTTTGAATGATTGTTTTGATTTTCTTACTGTTGATTGTTTTATTTAGATTTTTTTAGTTCTTCATAATTCACTCCAGGAAGGCTATCTGTTTCTAATGCCCTGTCCATTTCTTCTAGGTTATTGAATTTGATGGCATAGTATTCTCCTATAGTCTTTTGTAGTTCTGTTTTATCTGTTGTAATTTCTTCTCTTTCTTTTCTTATTTTGATTATTTGTGTCTTTTCTCATCTTAGTGAGTCCAGCCAAGTGTTTGTCACTTTTATTAATATTTGCAAAGAGCCAGCTCTTTGTTGCATTAATTTCTCTATTGTGTTTTCTTCTGTGTTTCATTTAGTTCTGCTCTAATTTTTTTATTAATTTTTGGATGACATTGGTTAGTGAAATTTTATAGGTTTCCATATACAATTCTATGATACATCATCTGTGTGTTGCATTGTGTGGTCACATCCCAGAGTCAGTTCTCCTTCCATCACAATACATTTTACCCCACTTCCTTCTCCACTACCTCTTTCCTCCACCACCCCTCTCCTGTCTTACTTACATGCTCAGAATCACTAAACTACTGTCTGTATCCATGTGAATCTCTTTTTTGTTTGTCTTGTTCCTTTGTTGCTTTCAGTTTTATATCCCACATATGAATAAAATCATGTTTCTCAACGTTTTCTATTTGAGGTATTTCCTTTAGCATGATAATCTCAAGATCCATCTATGTGGTTGCAAATGACAATATTTCATCTTTTCTTGTGGCTGAGTAATATTTATTTTCTATTTTTTATTGTTAAACTTTTTGGGGTAACATTGGTTAGCAAAAATTACATACATTCCAGGTGTACAATTCTACAATGCATCATCTATGCATTGCATTATGTGTTTACCACCCAGAGTCAGTTCTCTTTCCATCACCATGTATATGAGTAGTATTTCATTGTGTATATGCACCACATTTTTTTATTCAGTCATCTACTGAAGTAAACTTTGGTTGTTTCCATCTCTTGGGTACCATCAATAATGCTGCAATGAACATAGGGATACATATATCTTTGTAAACAAAAGTTTTCAGATTTTCTGGGTAAACACCCAAAAGAGGGATTGCTGGGTTATATGGTAACTTTATTATCAATTTTCTGAAAAACCTCCATACTGTATTTCATAGTGGCTGTACCAATTTACATTCCCACCAGTAATGTACAAATATGAGCATTCCTGTTTCTCTACACCCTCTCCAACACTTCTTATTACTTATCTTGTTCATAATAGGCATTCTAATATGTGTGAGGTGATATCTTATGGTGGTTTTGAATTTTCCTAACTGCCAGTGAAGTTGAGCATTTTTCATATATCTGTTGGCTGTTTGTATGTCTTCTTGGGAGAAGTGTTTGTTCAGGTCCTCACCCATTATTTAATGAGACTATTTGTTTTTTGTTGTTAAGTTGTACAAGTTCTTTATGCATTTTGGATATTAACCCCTTATCAGAAGTGTTGTTTGCAAATATCTTCTCCCATTTGGTTGTTTGCCTCTTTCTTTTGTTGATTTTTTTCTTTTTCTGTGCAGAAGCTATTTAAATTGAGATAGTCCCATTTCTTTGTTTTCAGTTTTACTTCCCTTGCCTTTTAGGTTAAATTCATACATTTTTTTCTGAACCCAAGGCCCATAAGTTTAGAACCATTGTTTTCTTCTATGCAATTTATTATTTCAGGTTTTATTTGTAGATCTTTGGTCTATTTAAGTCAATTTTGGTATATGGTGATAGATTGCTGTATAAATTCATTCTTTTGCATATGGCTTTCCAATTTTCTAAGTACCACTTATTGAAGAGGCTTTCTTTCTCTATTGTGTGTTTTTAGCTCTTTTGTGAAAATTATCTGTGCATATATATGTAGATTTATTTCTGAATTTTCAATTCAATTCCATTGGGCTATGTGTCTTTTTCTGGCAATACCATACTGTTTTGATTATTTTTGCTTTGTAATATAAATTGAACTCAGGGAGTGAGATACCTCCAGCCTTATTCTTTCTTTGTGGGATTGGTTTGGCTATTCAAGGTCTTTTGTGATTCCATACAAATATCATGACTTTTTGGTCTATTTCTTGAAAAAAAGATGCTGGGATTTTTATGGGAATTATGTTAAATTTATATATTGCTTTAGGTAACACAGCCATTTTAACTATTTTGATTCCTACAATCCATGAACACAGAATATCTTTTTATTGCTTTGTGTCTTCTTCAATTTCTTTAAACAATATCTTATAGTTTTCAGTACATAAGTCCTTCACAGCTTTAGTTAAGGTTTTTCCTAGTTTTTTGTTGTTGTCATTGCTATTGCAAGAGGATTATTTATTTTTTTTTAAGTTTCATTGTTAGTATATAGGAATGCAATGGATTTTTGTACACTGATTATGTATCCTAAAACTATACTGTATTTGTTTATTGTATCTAATAGGTTTTTATAGTGTTTAGGATTTTCTATATGAAGAATTATATCATCTGCCAAAAGTGACAATTTAACTTCTTCATTCCTAATCTGAATGCCTTTTATTTCTTTCTCTTACCTAATTGTTCCGGCTATGACTTCCAGTACTATGTTGAATAATGTTGGTGACAGGGGACATCCATATCTTGTTCCTGACTTTAGAAGAAAAGGTTTTAATTTTTCACCATTCAGTATTGTCATATATGTCCTTTATTATGTTGAGGTACTTTTTTTCCATGCATGTTTTATTAAGTGTTTTTATCATAAATGGATGTTGTATCTTGTTGAATGCTTTTTCTGCATCAATTGATATAATTGTGTCACTTTTATCTTTTATTTTGTTTATGTAGTGTATCACATTGTTTGATTTGTGGGTAACTGAACCATCTTTGTGACCCTGGCATGAATCCCACTTGATCATTAAATATGAACTACTTAATACATTGTTGTATTCTATTTGCTAATATTTTCTTTAGGATTTTTGCATCCATGTTCATCAGAGATATTGGTCCATAGTTCTTTTGTGTATGTTATTCTTAAAAGGCTTCAGTATTAGGGTAATATTCAATACTCAGTTCTTTCACATGTGTTCATGTTGCATAGGGTATCTTTAGTTGAATTATAGTTTTTCAATTTGTTGTAAATTCCAAGTAATATTTCAAAGAGCTCCTCTTTCAACACTATTTTTATTACCTTCCTGATTTGTTTGCATTTTAAATTTCTGAAGACCTCTATGTTAACCAGCCTTTCTGCATATCAATAACACATGGAGACATGACGTTCTACTTCATGGCTCAGGAATCCATTATGGCCTTAAAGTACCTTTTTAAATTACTAAAGAAAAGTAAAATTATACTCAACCTGATACAACATTATTAATTATATTTTGTTATATATTCACTCTTTGAAAATCAGAAAGCTGTAAAGGGTGTATTAGGAAGCACTTTATTTAACTAGAATATTTGAGTAATCAAGGCACCCCATTCCCAACTGCATAGAACAAAATCTGCAGGATTGTGGGAATTTGTAACTTTATTTTGAGACCAAATAATCAATTCAAGATCAGTATCTCTCACTTCAAAAACAAATGCCATAGCTTCAATAAATGACTCCTAAGGGAAATCAACCATCACTGCCTTTATCATCAATCATAGCCACACTCCTCAGTCAATCTTGAAAAGATACTTCAAAGTTTGGGACACCAAAACAAAAATATATCATGGAGCTGTTTCTTCTTTCCACTATATTTTCAACTTATTTGTTGTTCAAACATTGCCCCTAAACTGTACAGAAAACATTTCATCTTTGTGTGCTTTGGGATTTGGCTATTGAACCAGTTCTATGGCAAAAAGCCAAATTAAATACTCTCACTTTTTTATTATTAAAAGTAAGGCAACTGAGGATTAGTTTATCAAAATTCTTAGAGAATGAACTACTCTAATGAATAGAATGTTCTGATAATCTGTTTAGCTGAAAGTAAAAGAATGTTGAAACAACCCATTTAGTTTGGTCTGCTTCTGGAAAGTTTTCTGACATGCGTGGTTTCATGTTTTTGCTTTAAAAATATCATTGAATCTTTGTTTGGAATTTGAAGTTTTTGCAGATCTTTGGGGTTATCATTTTGTATATCTGTTCTCTGTGTCCAGGGAGAGAAATGAAGAAAGATCCAGCTACAATATAGACTGAGCTCAGGACACAGGTCTGGTGAAATCTCTAATTTCTAAGGTTTATTGTCTATGTCTCTTTTAAATCAAGGGCATGGGAGAAGGACAATATTGTTAATTATGGTTCTGGTAAAACAAAATCTAATGTAACCATACTTTAATTTTTCCATACATTTTCACAACTGACTCTCATTTGATCCTCATTACTCTCTTAAGAGCAGATTTTTCATTTTATAAACTGAGTCCTAGAGATGGCAAGGGGTTTGCACAAGGCTTAGAATAATTTACCAAGTGTCTGGAGTTTCAGTCTAGTGTTTTGTTTTGTTTTGTTTTTTCGACACATCACATTACAATGTCTATGCCAAATCTAATTTCACTATATTTGTGTTGACTTCCTCCTCAGCAGGCCAGCCATACTGGGCTAATCTTAACTACAAGTCTGAGAAATACTGGAATGCAGGCTCAACTTTTTAGCACTCAAAATAGCTTCCATGATAATAATGTCCATAAGCACCCCATGTGAAAATTATTTATTTTGCATAATATAATCTTGGCATACTAAATGCTCATTTGCTTTCTTGTATTAAGGACACTTCACTTGTCTGTGGCATCACAGTCTATGGGAATAAATTTCCTTTGTAAAGGTTTTGGTGCCTTCAAAAACATATTACTAGACTTTGGAGTGGCCAAATAATGTTAATATTTTAAAAGAAAGAAAAATGTGTGATCTGAGATTGCTAGTATGTCCTTTAAGTAATGCAAGTAAATACTCTCTATTGATCTTTATACTAATCTTATAAAGTTGGTAAAGCAGATGTCATGTTCTCATTTTACAGAAGTGGTTCCTGAGGTTCAGCTAGGTTGTCATGGTACCCTAAACCTGGCCATACATAACTTTCCTCTGTGGTGTTTACAAAAGCTCACTTATCATCAGAATGTGCTGGGAGTTTGATACAAATACACCCTTCCCAGTTCCATCCCAGATACTGAATAAGAATTTCCAAGAATGAGACTCAAAATGGAAATTCATATGTTGTTTACATATATGTGTGTGTGTGTAAACATATATGTATAAACATTGCCTACCCTTATCAACCTCATGTAGTTATTATTGAGATCAACAGATACAATACCAATTTTATTACTGAAAATGAAATTATTAGGATACTCAAGAATGGCAGCTGCCTAAAACAATTTTTTTCTGATCATTCTCTGTGATCAGCACCACATTCCTTGTTGGAGGTAGAGTGGAAAAGGGGACACACAAATGCAGGGGACTCAGACTTTGGTGTTGGAAAGTTTGTAAGGCAGTTTGTTGCTAGATCTGTAATTCTAGAACTCTAGTATGCATCAGAATAATCTGAAGGGCTTGTTAAAACACCAGTTACTGGGCCCCAGCCCCAGAGTATCTGCTTCAATAGGTCAAGAGGTAGAGACAAGAACCTGCATTTCTAACAATGTCATGGGTGATGCAGATGCTGCTATTCCAATAACCATACTTTAAGAAGCACTAGCCTAGTCATTATTTTAAATCCTATGCTTAAAAGAGATATTTCAGAACATATGTGTGAAAGAAAATTAAAGCAAAAGAAAACAAAATTACCTGTGGCATTGTATTGCCTGCCTGGTGTCCTCTTCATCTTTCCCCTCATCTGCCCATACAGGATCATGTGTTAATGTATACCAGTCACAGAATGGAATTTTTCTGATCTCCATAAAACAGTCCTACTTTCTTACCACAAATACACTGACTGGCACATTTACAAATGAAAACATTTGCTTCCTTCATGGCTTAGTTTCTCTAGAAGTAGAAAAGCCCTCTGCTTTGGAGTCCAGAAGAAGGCAGCAGAGAGAATCATCTCTCTCCTCACTGCATAAGGCAATGCTCCTCAAAGTCTGATACCCAAATGAACCATTGCAGAATTGCCTGTGGTATTTATTTTATTTATTGTTCTTTCAATTGCAGTTGACATTCAGTATTATTTTATAGCAAAATCAGATGTCCAGCATAGTGGTTAGATATTTATATAATTTACAAAGTGATACCCTGATAAATCTAGTGCCTACACAATATTGTTGACTATATTTCCTATGTTGTACTTTACATGCCTAGGGTATTTTTTTATGAATAGAAATTACAGGACCCACTTAAGACATGATGACTCAGAATTTTTAGAAGTAAAAGTGGGGAGTGTGGAATCTTTTTTATTATTAAATTTATTGGGGTAACATTTGTTAGGAGAATTACATAGGTTCCAGGTATACAGTTCTTCATTGTCTATGGGTTGCATTGTGTTCTCAATACCCAAAGTTATTTCTCCATCTATCACAATATATTTGAATCTCACTCCCTCTTACCCCAGCCCCCTCCCCACTTTCCTTCTGGCAACTATTGAACTGTTGTCTGGAATGTGGAGTCTTACGTGCCTCAAGATATTGGTATTATTGACACACACTAAAGTTGAAAAACCCCTAGAAAAGAACATTTACCCAATGTTAGGTTTGCACAAGGACCCTAAATAAAGTCTCATTTTTCATAACTGACTACCAAATCCCCTTTCCTGGATCTGTATGTCTCATAACAAATCTCCTGAAACAAGAAGACCCTCGGTTTCTTTCTTCACCTTTCCACATGACACCTCCCACAACCCATATAAATCCATGTGCCTTGGCTATCCATTAGGTTGCTAAAGCACACATACCTAGATGCCTGACAAGTTCCACTCAGTGAGAAAAAGATTCTTTTTATTAACAATTTTTGGGGTGATGTAGATTAGCAAAAATTACATAGCTTCCAGGTGTACAATTTTATAATACATTGTCTATATGTGACATTATGTGTTCACTACCCAGAGTCAGTTCTCTTTCCATTATCATATATTTGACTCCCCCTCCCTCTTCTGTTACTCCCCTTCTCCCATATCCTCGGTATCCACTAAACTATTGACTGTGTCCATGAGTTTTTCTTTCTTTGTGTCTTTTAGTTTTATATTCCACATATGAGTGAAATCATATGGTTCTTGGTTATTTCTGCCTGGCTTATTTTGCTCAGCATGATGATCTAAAGTTCCAACCATTTTGTTGCAAATGGCAGTATTTCATCTGTTCGTATGCCTGAGTAATACTCTATTGTGTATATGTACCACAGCTTTGTTATCCAGTCATCTATAAGAGAACACTTGGCTGTTTCCATGACTTGGCCACTGTGAACAGCACTGCAATGAACGTTGGGGTACATACATTTTGCAGACTAAGGTTTTCAAATTTGGAGGGGAGATACCCAAAATGGGGATTGCAGGTTATATGGTAACTCCATCACCAATTTTATTTTGTGGGGGCAGGGGTGGGGTTAGTTCCCTGGTTGGGAATCAAACACAGGCTGCAGCGTTGAGAGCGCCAAAGCTTAGCCACTACACCACCAGGGAATTCCACCACTTTTCTGAGTAAACTCCATACTGTCCTCCATTGAGGTTGTACCAGTTTGCATTCCCACCAGAAATGTGTGAGGGTTCCTCTTTCTCCACACCCTCTCCAGCATTTGTTATTCCCTGTCTTGTTGATAATAGACATTCTAACAGGTGTGAGGTGATATCACTGTGGTGTTGATTTGCATTTATCTAATAGCTAATAAGGTTGAGCATTTTTTCATATGTCTGTTGGTTATTTGTATATCTTTGTGAAAGAAGTGTCTGTTCAGGACCTCCTCCCACTTTTTAATAGAATTGTTTGTTGTTGTTTTTGAGTTGTACTAGTTCTTTATATATTTTAGATATTAGACCTTTATCAGATGCATTGTTTGCAAATATCTTCTCCCATTTGTTTGGCTGTCACTTTGCTTTGTTGATGGTTTCTTTTGCAGTGCAGAAGCTTTTTAGTTTGATATAGTCCCATTCATTCATTTTTGTTTTAACTTCCCTTGCCTTTGAGGTCAGGTTCATGAAATCTTTCTTGAGCCCGAGGTCTATAAACTTAGTACCAAAGTTTTCTGTTATACAGTTTATTATTTTGAGTTTTATGTACAGGTCTTTTACTCATTTTGAATTAATTTTAGTATATGGTGAGAGTTCACAATTCAGATGCACTCCTTTGCATATGGTTTTCCAATTTTCCTGGCATCATCTATAAAAGAGGCTTTCTGTTCCCCATTGTGTATTTTTCACTTTTATCAAAAATTATGTGTCCATATATTTGTGGATTTATTTCTGGGATTTTTATTCTGTTCCACTGGTCTTTGTGTCTGTTTTTCTGCCAATACCGAGCTGTTTTGATAATTGATGCTTTGTAGTATAAATTGAAATTGAGGAGTGTGATAACTCCAGCCTTATTCTTTTTAGGTCAGATTGTTTTTAATATTTGAGGTCGTTTGTGATTCCCTACAAATCTGATACATTATTTTTTATCTATTTTGTGAAAGAATGTTCATAGTGTTTTGATAGGAATTGCATTAAATCTGCATATTGCTTTGGGTAATATGATCATTTTAACAATATTAAGTTTTCTGATCCATGAACATGAAATATCTTTGCATTTCTTTGTGTCTCTTCAATTTCTTTAAATAGTGTCTTATAGTTTTCAGTGTATAAGTCCATCACATTTTTTGTTAATTTCCACATATTTTATTTTTTGTATTGATTGAAAAAGGTATTGATTCTCTCATTTCTTTTTCTGAAGTTTTGTTGTTTGTATATGGAAATGCAATTGATTTTTGTACATTGATTTATTATCCTACAACTTTACTGTATTTACTTACTGTTTCCAATATTTTTCTAAGGGAGATTTTGGTATTTTCCATATAAAGGATCATGTCATCTGCGAATAGTGACAGTTTGACTTCTCTCTTTCTCAATTTTAACACCCTGTATTCTTTTCTTTTGCCTGATTGCTCTGGCTAGAACTTCTAGTGTTTATAATAATAAATAGCATTAGCAACAAATGACATCCCTGTCTTTTTCCTCATTTTAGGGGCAGGAGCTTCAGCTCTTCCCCATTCAATATGATGTTAGCTAAAGGTTTGTCATTTATGGCCTTTATTATGTTGAGTTACTTTCCTTCTATACCTATTTTATTCAGTGTTTTGATCATAAATGGATGTTGTATCCTGTCAAATGCATTTTCTGCATTAATTGATATGATCATATGGTTTTTGTCTTTTAGCTTATGTGGTATATCACATTGATTGATTTTCATATGTTGAACTATCCTTGTGCTCCTATACAAATCCCACTTGATTGTGCTGTATCATCTTTTTGATGCATTGTTGTATTCTATTTTCTAATATTTTGCTTAGGATTTTTGCAACTGTGTTCATCAGAGATATAGTTGTGTGTGTGTGTGTGTGTGTGTGTGTGTGTGTGTGTGTGTTCTCCTTACCAGGTTTTGATATTAGGGTAATGTTTGCCTAGTAGAATACATTAAACTTTTGGAAGAGTCTGAGCAAGATAAGCATTAATTCTTCTTTGAATGCTTGATAAATCTCATTGGTGAGATCATCTGGCTGGGGGCTTTTGCCTTTGGAGAGGTTTTGGATGATTGCTTCAATTTCTTTACTATTGACTGGTTTATTTATATTATTCAGTTCTTTCTGGTTCAGTCTACATAGACTATATATTTCTAGAAACTTGTCCATTTCTTCTAGGTTGTTAAATTGGGTGGCATAAAGCCCTTCATCGTATTTTATTATGATCCTTTGTATTTCTGTGATGTTAGTCATAATTCGTCCCCTTTCATTTCTAATTTTGGATATTAGTGTCCTTTCTTTGTGTCCTTTGGTAAACTTAGTCAGGGGTTTGTCAATTTTATTGAATTTTTCAAAGAATTACCTCTTTGTTACATTCATTCTTCCTATTGTCTTTCTCTTCTCAATTTAGTTTAGTTCTGTTCAAATTTTTGTTATTTCATTTCCTCTGCTGATTTTGGTTTTTTCTGTTCTTCTTTTTCTAGTTCTTCAAGATGAGATGTTAGAATATTTACTTGTGATTTTTCTTGTTTCTTATCATAGGCCTGTAATGATACAAATTTCCCTCTTATTACTGCTTTTGCTCCATCCCAATAATTTTGATGTGTTGTATTTTCATTGTCATTAGTTTCTATGTATTTTAAAATTTCTTCGTTTTTATCTTCTTTGATCCAGTCCTTTCTAATATGTTGTTTAATCTCCATGTATATATGATTTTTCTTTTTTTCTTTTTTCAGTTGATTTTAAAGCATTATAGTCTGAGAATACATTTGACATGATTTCAATTTTCTTTAATTTGCTGAGGTTAATTTTGTATCTTAGCAGATGGTCTATCCTTCAGAATATTTCATGTGAACTAGAAAAGAAGGTATAGTCTTTTATTGTCTGATTAAGTGTCCTGTAAATGTCAATTATTTTCAATTGCTGTAATGTATCACTTAAAGCTGATATTTCCTTATTTATTTTCTACTTGAATGGTCTGTCCTTAGCTGATAGAGTGGTGTTTAAATTCCCTACTATAATTATATTTTTGTCAGTTTCTTATTTTAGATCTGTTAGTAGTTGTTTCGTAAATGTTGGTGCTTCCTGATTGGAGGCATATATATTAATGAGTGTCATGTCTTCTTGTTGTTGTATATTGTCCTTTTTATCAACATGAAATATCCGTCTTTGTCTCTTGTTACATTTTTTGTCTTGAAGTCTGTTTCATCAGATATCAGTATGGCAAATTCTGCTTTTCTTTGGATGCCGTTTGCTTGGAGTATTGTTTTCCACCCTTTCACTCTAAGACTATATTTGTTTGTATATCAGGTGTGTCTCTTGGAGACAGCTTATAGATGGGTTTTATTTTTTAATCTAGTCTGCTACTCTGTGCCATTAAATTGGTGAGTTCAGTCCATTTACATTTAGAGTGATGGTTGATATATGAGGATTTCCTATGGCCATTACTTCTTCCTTTTTAAATTTTTATTTCTTTTTTTATCCCAACTCTATCTTATTTATTCTGAAGTTTTGTTTCAGATTGAAGAGCCTTCTTAAATATTTCTTGAAATGCTGGCTTCATGCTGGAGAATTCCCTCAGCTTCTATTTGTCCAAAAAGGTCTTTATTCTTCTTTCATATCCAAATAATTTTGCTGTATAAATTATGCTTGGCTGGAAAGTTCACTCTTTTAATATTTTGAATATTTGATTCCACTTCTTCCTGGATTGTAGAGTTTCTTCTGAGGAGTCTGATGATAGGCTGATAGGATTTACTTTAAAGATTTTAGGTTTTTTTTTCCCCTACTGCCTTGAGAATTGTCCCTTTGTCTTCAATTTTTACATCTTCAGTGTAATGTGCCTGGGAGAAGAACTGCTGGGATCCATATAGCTAGAGCTCCTAATTTCTTTTTTAATTTGGGGTTCCAGATCTTTCCATAGGTTTGGAAATTTCTCATCTACTATTTGAGTAAGCTCTCTGTAGAGTTCTGTTCTTCACCTTCTGCTATTTATATCATTCTAATGTTGTTCTTTATAATGCAGTCAGATAGTTCTTGTAGAGATCTTACAGTTCTTTTTACTCTGAAGTCCCTATCTTCTTCTTTCTGTGTTGTTTCCATATTCCAATCTTTGATATCACTAATTCTTTCTTCCATCTGGTTGACTTTGTTTCCTATAGTAGTTCATTTCTCAGTTCTTTAATTTCATTATCTCTTGAATGTCTATTTGATTCTCTTTTGTATTTTCAATTTATGTGTTTTAATGTTACTTTTGTTCACAGATTTCCTTTCTGAGATCATTTACCTTTGTCTGGGTACTTTTCCAACATTATTTCAGCTTTCTGAAATATAGATAGTATAGTTTTAGATCTATAAGTTTCTTTTCTGAAGATATTTCATATTTTTTCTGAATAGCTTTGAATTCTAAGGTACTCATTGCATTTGATGTGTTTCTTTTTCTGGGCATGAGGGCTATTTCTGTGGCACATATAAAGAGGTCTTTCTTTCTTCCTTTCTTCCTGCATGAGAAAGTTAGATGAAAACAACCTGAACTTTTCACCAACAACTCATGGCTCTTGCATCAAAACAATGCACATGCTCACATGGCACTGTCTGTGAAGGAGTTTTTAGCCAGTAAACAAATAACTGTATGGAAACACCTCCCCACTCATCTGATCTGTCTCCCAATGACTTTTTTCCTTACCTAAAGATAAAGAAAATATTGAAAGGAAGGCATTTTAATGACATTCAGGACATCAAGCGTAATATAACAACAGCTCTATGGTCATTCCAGAAAAAGAGTTCCAAAATTGACTTGAAGGGTGGACTAGGTACTGGTGTCCATGCCTACCTTCCCAAGGGGAGTACTTCAATGTACTCCAGTGTTCAGCAATGAGATATGTAGCAATTTTTCTAGAATGAATTCATGAGCTTAATGCCCCATCTATTCAACACTAATTGCAAGGAAGACTGGGAAAGAAAATATTTA
>PVJL010005431.1:60000-108838 GCA_004026885.1 Lyroderma lyra | reverse complement strand
GGTACGTGCCCACAGAGAGGATTCTGACCTTACCATAAATTACTCTGAGTTTTACATTTGCATGTGGTATGAGTAAATTAGTCATGACTTGCACCTGAATTCTCTAATAGGGATTTTCACTTTCAGGAAACGAATGACCTCTTTTATTAAACAGAACTAGCAGTAATGTTCCGTTCTGGAAAACTCTAAAGCCAGCCAGAATGATACTCCAGTTAAAACACAGGGATGGGCTAATAAGCCTGTATAAAAATTACTTGGATAGATCACAGTCCAACGGCTGTAGGAACAGCAGTACTTAACAAGGGATAGAGCCCATATTTGGAAAGCCATAAGTATATTCATTTCAAACATTTTCATGACAATGAAGTAATTTCTGAGAGACTTCTTCCATTTTGACACAATGGTTTATGAATGGAAAAGGCCAAGAAGAGAAAAAAATTTCAGTAGCTCCGTATGTCATGAACTCAGTGTCTGGTTGGGCTGATCCAACGCGATACCATGGACTGCATGGCGTAAGCAACGAACATTTCCCACAGTTCTGGAGGCTGCAAGTCCAAGATCAAGGTGCTGGCACATGGGGCCCCAACTGTGACCTCTCTTCCTGGCTTGCAGACATTTCGTACATTTTTAAAGGGTTGTAAGAAAACGAGAAGCAAACACAAGCAAGAAAGAATATATGACAGAGAAGACAAGGCTTAAAATATGTAGTAGCTGGTACTTTATCAAAAACTGTTTGCTGATCCCTGTTCTAAGGTTTTTAACATATATGAACTCATTTAATAATCACAACCCTATTTTTATTCTCTTTTTATAGCTAAGGCATTTAGTCACAGAGGGGTTTTAAGCCTTTTTCAAGGTCACGTACCAGATAAATGGTAGAAGAATGTTCCAAATTCACCAGTCATACATTAAAGATAAATTGTCATAATCTCTGCTCTGGAAATGCCCAACTTTTTTCTAATCTATGGATCTAGCATACTTAAAAGGAAAATTATTTCCTGGTCTGTTGCTTAGCATATGGATGTCTCTCTTTCTCTTTCTCTTTTTACATATGAATAAATATGTATTTATACAAATGCAACATATAATTTTATCTCTGAAAACACGAGTCCTTACTCCCTATATACTTAATCAAAGTCAAAAATACTAATCGTTTAAGTGTAACTTTTATTATGTGCTTTTCTCCTGTTTAGGTCCGTATTCAATTATAGTGACTTGTCCTAGCAAAATTCAACTCTATCTGCACTTTTTTTGTAGGAAATCTCATTTTGACCATTTTACTTTAATTTATACTCATGATTTACACTTACTTGGTTGTGATAAAATACCAAATCTCATCACCTCACATCGCACCCTGTTTGGGGCCAGAAAGTACACAGTACAGGATTGTTTCAGTCTTTAGGAACATGCTTGGAATACTCCTCCCTAAACAGCAAACCCACCCTTTTGGGGTAACAGGATGGGGAAGCCTTCAGTACTGTTTTCTCTGACTTCCACGGTGGGAGCCAAGTGTGTTTCCTGAATGAAATGCTTCAACCATGGGAGACAAGAAACCGAAGCCACCAGGAGAGAAGGCAGGAGGCGAATGGCGTGAAGTGGAGCCCAGGCTCCCAGAGTAGGACTAGAGGTGGTGCTGTGCAGTGCAATGGAGAAGAAGCACCCTTGGCTGCTGGACCCCACGTAAACATGACCACTGAAAGGAGATTGAGACTCCATATTTCCTGTATTTTCTGTCTCTTGACTGGAACTCCCAAAAAAGTAACACGTGGCAGCTTCACCATCTCACGTGACCACACAGCCTTTAGAAAACTGGCCACTTAAACGTGTGACCTGACGTGTTAACTTTGGTTGCAAAAACGCCTGGATAATATTTTAATATTAGGGTAATTTCAGAGTAACCTAAAAATGATTGCCCTTCTCTTAGAGTACCTCAACAGCATGGATGTATTATAAAAGAAATTAAATGCCAAGTTCAAATTGCAACAGAGAAAAGGGGACTATCTTATATTTTTATGGGCGCCGAGCAAGTTAACAGGCGTCGAATGTCCGAGGGAAGATGCTTTTGAATGGCCTGTTCGCTTTCCGTGTCCATCACACATATCTTCCTCCCTGAGGGGCGTCGGTGGTGTTGTTGGGTATTCGATAGGTCTGAGTGAAAGGACTTCTCAAGATAAGACATGGTTTTTCCCATCTAGGCACAGGTCAGTATTTGGATTGATTTGTCCGAAGATGTTTATAGCTGAAGACCGGATTTAACAGAAAGTTAGACAGGTTGTATTTAATAAGAGGAGATACTGGATTAAACATTGGCCCCAAAAATGGGGGTCAGCCAGTTTTTGTATCTCATGAAAATGGTCATGTGTCCATTAGCAGGGTCATGTTATAAAGAAACGACTCGACTCTAGCTTAATGGATCTGAGGATAAGCATTTATCAGCAAGGAAGGATTTTAGCGTAGAACAACATGCAAATGAATTGATGATTGATCATACATTCATTTTAGTGCTGCAGATGTAATCGAGACCCAGCAAGATGCCACGATGGTTTTTACTGCCAGTAACACTTGAGCAACAACTTAATATCCTGCATGCCAATACTGCTTTAACTGCTTTAATAAGTTTGAGATCGTTTTTTCCTTTCAGGGACTTTAAACCTGAGATATTTGGAGACATTGAAAATGTAAACATACATAAATGTGGCTATGTGACAGAAATTTATTTTTCATTAAACATTTAAATATGTGGAGATCATGTTTGGGGCTATAACATGTCAGTTTGGTATGGGTGGCTTGTAATTTGTAACCCATCCCGACGTGAGCTGTTTCATCCAGTGCTCACCTGGGCTTTCCTGCTTAGATTTACATTTATAAAACACAAGGAATTATCCCAAAAAAGGCTTACATTCTAATTCATGAATCAGTGTTTTTTCTTCCAATCATTGTCTTCGTTTTTTCTTTCTGTGCTAGTTTATGTAAATCTTCAGATCATTCTAGATGTTTCAAGCCCGAGAATGAGAAAGAAGCGTAGCCAGAGAGGTGACATCAGGAAATGATAAAGAAATTGTAGCAATTTTGCAACCTACAGGAAACTTAATATGTGCTTTTTAATTCATGGTATATTGCCAATTTTCTTTAAAAATCTTCCCCACAAATGTGCGGTTGGAAGCCAAGACAGCAGGACTAAGAAAAAAATGTTTTTTCTTTTTCTTTCATTCTTGCCTTGCATTTTGAAGGGAGCTCATCCGTACTCACCTGAGGGTTCTTGCCCCTCGTTAGCTTGGGACGATGAGGATTCCCGGGGCCCACCACAGTCAGACCCCTATGGCCCACGTCTCTGCAGCTCTGAAGTCATCTTTGCTCTTTTTTTTTTTTTTTCATCTTTGCTCTTGCCCAGAGTAGGAAACAAAGAATCGTTCGACACAGCCCATATAGCACAGAACTGTGCACTTGAAACCTATCTAAGTTGATTAACTGATTTCACCCCAATACATTTAATTTAAAAAAGAACAGCTGGTGTTCTCCCTGTGGTGGCAAATACTGATTTGAAGGCCTGTCTTCCATGCTCCCCTCTGCCCAGGAAGGGAAAACCTCACGACCAACTGGCATTTCCGTGGGCGTGGCAGGGAGCATTAGCAGATAAATTCAGAGCGAAGACACAAGCAGGAAAGTCGTTGGTTCGAGAGGTTGGCGAATGTGTACGTGGACATCCTCATGTGAGGGGCTCACTGTCCCAGGGAGAGAAACAGGACATTTTTGAAAAAGTCAAGCTGACTCTCTGTTAAGATCTCCCACGGTGGCATTTCTTCAGTGACACTGCTGTGGTGTGGGGGCTTTCCCACATTTTACAGGGTCAGGGACTAAATTTGCCCAAATGCTAAGTTCTCGGGATAGAATCACACAACAAGCCAACTTGAATAGGCCCCCTGCCCTCTCCCCCCAAAAGCAAAACGGACTGAATTATTTCTTGGTTACAGTAGATAAAGGAGAATTCTTTTACATGGGGGAGGGCTTAGTACATTAAGGTGGGTGAGCGTGGATGGAGAAGTCAGAAAATATAAGTTGCCACCTAATATAACATCACTGTCCTAATTTGAGTAAAATATCGACAAATATTAATTTTCGAGCTACCAAAGTATAGCCAAGATATATATAAATTAATTTTTTGTATCTTGTTGTTACTAAATTTATTGGGGTGACATTGATTAGGTCCCAGGGGTACAATTCTATACTCTATCGTGCTGGCCTTGCATTGTGTGCTCGCCATCCAGGGTCCGTCCTTCCATATATCTGACTCCCCTACCCCTTTCTTGGCTAAGTACATCCCTGCTTTCTCCATCCAAGTAATCAACGAGAGTGGACTAACATATAACAATTTTATACTCATCTAGAACATATATTTCTTATTTAATAAATTTCCTAGTTCTTATGAGCACATTCTTTTTTTTGTAACTAAAACAAGCTCATTGCTAGGAAATAACACATGGACTAGCATCACATATAGAATCATGAAAATGTTGAAGACATTCAATTTAACACACCAAGTGTTTATTGAAATTTCTACTGTGCAATTTTTCTGTGCAAGAGATATGAAAATGAATGAGATATTTCCTAATGTCCAAAGTTTCACTGTATTGAAGAGGAAACATTGATAAGCAACAAACTGTAGTTTGTAGAGACCCGATATGCCAAGGCATGCATAGTATTTGCAAAACACAGGAGGTAGAGAGATTGATTCTTTCTTAGACAGGGTTGAAGGTGAGGTAGAATCGGGGTGATTAAGGAGATGATATTGATTTGGACTTTGAAGTCTGGCAGGGGTTAATAGAGTCAGTAACAACCCAGAGGTGGGTGGTAATGTTGTGTAGGTGAGGCTACACACCGCACAGCCTGTAACTAGAGCAAATAGGGCTGGACCAGGCGCTGGGCTAGATATATAGGAAGGACTTCAAACACCTCATTTGGTGTTTCGTTTGTGTCATTGGCCAACTAGGTGAGGCTTTGAGTAGAGGAACAATATTATGTGATAAACGTTTCAGAAAATTCACTCAGCTGACAGTGAGAAAGACAAGGGATGAGAAGGAAATCAGAAATTGCTTAGGAACAAAACTGGAGATGTAAAGGAGGAGATGCTTGTCTGGAGAGTGCTTTTCAAATAACAGCCAAAGATGTCTTTGCAGACTTCAGCAGACACAGAAAACAGGACCTAGGGGGGGCCCGAACTGAGCTTTCACAGCTGTCTTCAGTTCCAGGGTTTCATATTCTTTCGTGATTACTGACTGAATCACTTTGATTTTGTTCTTATCTACTGTAACATTATATTGCAAAGCCTACTGCCTCACTTCTCCTTTCATTTTGGGCTGTTGGTCCTTGACTTGTGATTATTAACCCAGAAATGGTTGCCTCAGAGGAGGCTCGGTTGCAGGTGTTATCTCAGTTTCCTGTCAGTGGCCTGTGTCAAGGGAATTTATTTGGAAAGTAAAAGTGTATTTCTGGGCTTTTGGCAAATAGAATCAAAACTCTATCTTTCTCTGCTACACTTAACACCCTTTTAAGTTCTCAGATCTTCCTAAACCCCTCGGTTTCTGTTTTCTCTGTCTTGAAAGTTCATGAACCCGTGTTACTGTATCCTGGCACCTCGACTAAAAGCACAAATACTTCGTCATGGCAGCACTCTTAACTATATTTGTGTCTTAAATACTGGAGAAAAACAGAAAAATCGATGGCACTTGACTTTAATCTCCTTTATATAACTATGCATTTGGTTTATTTAGCAATATTAGCTTTTCATAAATACCTTATTGCCTCTCTTTTTAAAAATTTAAGAATAAGCAATGTTCGGTACTTTATTGTGTTATAAATTGGTACAGCAACTTAAATGAATATTGTAATGTTAATTGTAAAAGATTTAGGCCTCAGTGTGCT
Organism: Lyroderma lyra; assembly: GCA_004026885.1. NCBI lineage: Eukaryota > Metazoa > Chordata > Mammalia > Chiroptera > Megadermatidae > Lyroderma > Lyroderma lyra. The sequence goes on along the minus strand of PVJL010005431.1, from coordinate 102,919 downwards.
TGGTCTAAGAAAAATATATAACGTTGTAAATGCCTTGATGAAAAAAATTAAGAATCAAAGTTATTTCTCAGTATCTTCATAGTTTACAACTCTTTACACACAAAGCTGAATTCTCTTCCTCTAATACTGTGTTGCATTTTGCCAAGAAATTCATATTAATGCCTGTGACGTTATTCATAATGGTTAACTTTCTAAAATAGAAATTAGTTTTACAGAGGAAACTGGAGTTCTTAATAAAAAAGCAAAGAAAGCTTGTTGAGCTTTGAAATTAAGAGAACTTTTCTAAGACAGTCTTTTTCTATTCTAAGTCTATGTATACATTTTTGTTTATGTTTGCTATTACTTCCTGGGCAATTAAATTTTTATTTTAAAATCTTGAAATAAATCTAGCCCCTCTATAGTGTACAAGTGTAGATTTCATACAAATTATTATCAGCATGTGCCTTCAATTCAAACTATATTCACACTATTTCAACTGAGTCCTTGGTATCTTTACTTTAAATACATTGTCATTGAGTTCATTCAAACTGTTCTTTTCTGAATTTTAGGACTTAAAATATGTATACATAGCAATTCTTTTTCGGAGAATGATCGTGTAATAATTTTAACCATGTCAGAACCATTTGGAAGACGTTTTGTTCAGGTGTGGTGAACAGGTACGGGTTGTAAATGAGCTTCATTCTTCTGCACTGTAGATGTTTAAAACATGGAGGAAGCTCGCATGTGGCTCAGGAAGTCGTGATGAAAGCAAATTCACCACGAGTAAGACTGAGGCAGCCTACTTGTTCATTAGCAGTGTGTACGAAACAGACGAGCTCTCTAATATCTACAACTCACTGGACAACTACATTTGTTTTTAGGTTCCATGGTAAATGGATGGGGCTCTGCATCTGATGAGGATCGTAACTTTTCTAGTCATAGATCTAGTGTAGGTAGCTCCTCAGATGGCTCCATCTTTGCCAGTGGCAGTTTTGCACAAGCACTGGTGGCAGCAGCAGATAAAGCTGGTTTTAGGCTGGATGGAACCAGCCTTGCAAGAACAGGTTGGTAGACTCTGAGTCAACACTCTTTGCATGAGAGAATCTTGTTCTTGGGACACTGAGCTATTTTTCTCCTGTCCTATCTCCTCTGTGAGTCTGATGGAAGGGGTTTCTTCAATATGCATGAACACAATATGATTGCTCAATGACCAGAACTCTCCTGTGATGCTAGTTTTGCAGAGATAAGAATAGATTCCTACTCAATACCTTCTACCTTTTATTTCCTTTTGCCTTCACAGTTCTGCTGATTAATTGGAATATGCTTCCTTTTTTATATTACCACCATCCTGCAACGAAGATTGCCATTAAATTTTCAATAACTCACACTTCGCAAACTTCTCACATAATCAATAATGTGCCCAGTGATTAAAATTATTCAGCTTTTATCTCCATTACTTTCCTTTGCCCCATTTCTTTCTGCAAATGCATTTTCTGGGAAGGCTTTCTCAGCATGGGGTGAATGGGTCTAAGGCTGTCCCTCTAACGGCTCAAATAGCTGATGGTGTTATTAGTTGTTTGGCTGTTAAGATTTTAATCCAATAATTTTGTATCTGTTTTAAAGGATGCTAATAAAAGATACACCCGCTGCATTTGCAAGTTGAACAAAATGATGACTGTGTGTGTGCTGCTCTTTAGCAAAATCTAATTTTGGTTTCTGAGAATAATAAGTAATATAAAATACCAGTTATGTAATTTTACATGTATCTAATCATCCCCCCCAAAAAATGAATACAGAATTCATCATAATAATAGATTAGAAATTTGTCATCATTTGTTTACTAAAACAAAATAACTTTGGCACAATGCATATTATTATATGACTATGTAGACTTCTGAAATGCATATACAAGAAAGTTCTAATATATGAATTAAACTGAGCCACCTTATGGAAAAAAAAAAGTAATGAAATTCTAAATGCATTTTTGAAATCTTAATAGTTTCCATAGAGTAAAGAAAAACGATTTTGACCCTTTTCTAAACTCTCGGGTCATAAAAATGAGTCTCGGAAATTTCCATTGAAATATATCATCAATATTTCCTTTGCATATGTGTTAGGTATTTTCAAATGAAATAAAAACAAGATTGTCCAAGCATTGCAGAGGTTTATTTTTCATATAGCATCCGAACTAAAATATGTTGTAATATAACGGTATTTGAATTTCCTTGCTTTATTAGACATTAAGTCAGAAACTTTATGTTGCCTGAGTGCATTTTGTGGCATAGCTATAAGCAGAGCAGTGAGAAAGTGTAAGAAACTAATAAATTAGAAGACATAAGTGTCTTTCTTGCATGTATGCTAATAGCTAATAAAACATTAAGCAATATCATGTCATACTGACTTAAGAAAATGTAACTACATACAATAATTTTGTATGAAATGAAAACATACACCAGAGAATATATACATGCACTTAAATCAACTCTCTCTTACTATAATAAACACAATATTAAAATTATAAGATGTTGAAAATGTATTAGCTAACCTTTTCCCAGAATAAATTTCCTTTGTATACGAAGCCACAGGGAAAGAACACAGTGCATTTCATTTTTCTGTGAGAAATTGGAGTCTGCTCAAATACAGTATTATTCATCGGAAAACACCTATCACATTTGATATACAAAGGGGTTTCCACCTGCTATCTACCCTATCCTATGCACTAATGTTATTGAGTTAAAGAGGTACAATTCATCATGGGTGTGTATAGGGGTGGCCGGATCGATTTAATGTATGTGTCTGAGCAGACCATTTATGTAAAATTCAAGTGTAATACTACAAGACATTTTTCTGTACTCAAAGAGAGTTTGTAATATTCCAAGGGTGATAGTTGATTAAACAAATAAGACAGGCCATAATTTCAGAAATAGTTGCTTTAATTTTAAGAAATGAAGGCTGCAAGAATGTGCATATGAAAATATAACTAAGATTATCGAGGTTAAATAAACATGTTATCACATGCTTTGGATTGGTGGATTTGCTTTATACTCACGTGTTTGAATTTTTTCAGTGGGGAGTGCAGAGATGATTAAAAATGCGGCAGGATATATTTTTTTCTTGTGGAGATGCACCAGTATTTGGCATCTTTTAAGGGGCATCTCTAGGCAGATTCATAGTTTAGTCCTAGTAGGAGCAGAAATAGAGACAGCCAGCATCAGTGTCTTCAATAACAATCTCTATCCCCCACCCCCTTTGTTTTCCTTATAGGCAAAGCCTTTACCTCCTCTCAGAGACCTCGACCAACCAGCCCATTTTCTACTGACACTAGTAACAGTGCAGCCCTGAGTCAAAGCCAGAGGCCTCGGCCCTCCAAAAAACACAAGGGAGGGCGAATGGACCCACAGCCAGCATTGCCTCATCGAAGGGAGGGGATGGCCGACGGTAGGTTTGACCTCTCCCCTCTCGCGTCCTCAGTGGGGAGGCTCGCTCCCTGCCATGCTTTAGTGAAAGCAGTGATGGTAGATCAGACTTCGCCTCGGTATAGGGCAAGACAAGGAGGCCTCTCAGGGTGGGCTTGTTTAAATAAAACACCCTCTTTTATAAAAATCTGGAATTGTTTTTATCTTACCAAGCCCCAAGGAATCCATGCCACTTTTCAACTTTGGTTTTTCTGCCATTCTGGCGTTTTCCATTGAGGGTTTTTTTTTTTTTAAGTGAATGTCCCCTTTTAATACTAGGAAGGAAGGGGGTTCCCCGGTGGTGTAATGGCAGGCCTCAATGCTCTCCACGCTGTGACCTGGGTTCGGTTCCCAGTCAGGGAACCACCCCCCCCCACACACACACCAAAAAAAAAAAAAGATTAGGAAAGAAAACATCATTAACACATGCACTGGCCCATGTTGTTGGAGCATTTCTAATATTGAATTAAACTATCTTAGATGTTATTTTGCTTTGAAAAGAATGTGATTAGGAATTTAGTCGTTTTTTGTTTTGTTTTGTTTTGTGAATTTCAGGGCTAAGAGAGTGTTACAGATCATGGAGTGAATGGGTCAGCATTTTTTAAAGAGCCACATAATTAATATGTTTGGCTTTAGTGGGCCACATGGTCCTCTGTTACAACTACACAACACCTTTGTATCATAGCACCAATGCAGCTATAGAAAAAAGTGAATGGGTGTGAATGTTTGTCAATAAAGCTTTATTGACAAAATAGGCAGTGGCTGAAATGATTCACTGGGCGTAGTTTGCTGAACTCTTTTCATCTTTTTATTTACGTATAGCACTCGTCTTTTGAGGTTTTGCTTAAACACTGATCGTTTCAGGAAACAATGTTATTAGATGTCGTTGTTCAACAATAAGCAGTTCATGCGTTCTGCAGAGCAGGATCTATTTTTCATATATATGACCTAATTGTCATATGTGTAAAAACAGGACAAAAAATATTTATCGTGAACTTTTAGTTTAATGAATACATAGGACACTATGTTTAAATTGCCTAGGATGATGTGGGACCCAAAGGTCGATTTCTTTCCCCCTTTCATTATAGGTACACAAACTTTACCTTGGCATAGTTCTACTAAACACCAAAAAGATGGTTCTAGCTAAGCTGCACGTTACAGCCATCTGAGGAGTCCTTAAAATATACCCCAGAGATTCCTATTTAATTCTTCTGAGGTGAAAGGCAGTTACAGATAGTTTTAAAGCTCCGTGAGTGAATCTAATATGCCTGAGGCTTTGCCAAGCTATAGCCGAGTCCTTAGCATTCATCAGTAGACTTACTATTATAGGACAGAATGAGGAGGCTACATGGGAAAGTAAGTATTTGTTCTTCATTAGTTTTGGTGGGGAGTGGGCGAGGGGTATCTGTCTCTGACAACGATTCCTGTACTTTTGACATCTTCTAAAATTAAGAAGACTTTAAAGCCAGACATAACCTATTCTAAAGACTTTCAGGTTTACTTGTCTTCTCTGCTTACCTTGTTTTCATTGGAAAATATGTCTGGAGTATGAGGGGAAGGGTACAACTGAGATTTTGATTCTCACGGCTGTCTTTCCACCTCAGATGTTCAGAAGATTAGTTGAGCACTTAAAACAGCCTGAGGTGTTGATCTCACTAAACAAAAAGGATCACTCTCACTGATATGCTAGTTATAAATCTCGGAATTAATAATTTGTGTCATCTTCCTGAGATGAATGTTATGGAAAGAGAGAAAAAAAATCTAGGTGTATGTTTTTCTGTGGCTTCTCCGAATTGTTTGAAGATCATATTCAGAATATGTGGAAGATGTAATGTGTAAATCCACACAATGGAGAGAGCTGTCTTCTTTCTCCCTGGAACTTTTCTTGCAAACTTCTTTAGAACACCTGGAATGCCAGCTCCCTCCTACTTAAAGCACAATCAATATACCTCTTAGCTTTCTAAAACACAAGTAGCTTCCTATCTTTTCAGACTTGCCAACACTCCAAAAAGGGGGTATGGAGTATGTGTTATTAATGGATACATATCAGAAGGAGTGATATTGCAAAGGCAGTTTTGGCTCACGTATCTCTCCAAGTGTTTGATCCGAAGATATTTTAGTTGTAATGCAAGGACATTTATTTTGTATGGCACTCCACAGATTATCCTTAAGGATATTGGTATTTTACCTCAAATGCATATGTCACAGCATTTCTGTGGTGTGAAGCCATGTTTTAGTAACAAGCTCATATTTTATATAAAATCAAACTATTCTTCTTGGGAAGGTTGCTCTTAGTAGCACTTAGTGTATAGGTATTTTGTGCTAAAATTTTTGCATTATTGGTTTTACAGTCATGTTTTGTGAGTATACTAATTAGGGTAATTATTATTGGCTGCTATACCAAACAACTGCTATCCCTTGGTGGCTTAGTACAGTAAGAGTTTGTGTCTCATTGATGCAATGATTTATCAAGGTCAGGTGGCCTTTCTTTGAGTAGTAATATAAGGATGTGTACTTCTTCAGTCTTGGAACACCATTATTTCCAAGATGGGACCTTAATGGTTTCTGAGTGAGGAAAAGACAGAACACAGGCTATTCACTTGAGAAGTTCTGTGGCCAGGCATGCAAGTGACCCGTATCAATTCTCTTATGTCTTTGGCAAGAACTTTGTCACACGGCATCAAACTAATGACTGGAGCAGGAAAGTAATTCCTCCTTGTGTTCAATATGAGGATTTGGAAATGGTAGGAGAAGTCAGTCTTTGTTCAAAAGGCTGTGCAAAAACCGAATACACATGTCCAGGAGTGCTCTTCTTCCTTGGATAAAGTCTCTACTAAGCAGGCATTGCTCAGTCCAAATCTTCTGTGCCATTTGCATAAACCAAAGAACATGCTATAAAGCCAATGCACTGACCAAGGCTGCGCAAAGAAGGCAGAGAGTTCTCTATCCACCAATATTTTTTTCCTAGATCATTTCATTCCAGCCTGTCATCCCTGCACTCCTAGCATCCTACTCAGTAAGGGGATCTTTCCAAGCTCTGCCACAGCCTACCTGTGACCATTGTACAGATGTCATTTTTAGTCTGTTCATTCAAAAACGTATTAAGCATGCACCAAGTGACAGGCAGTGGGACGCAAACAGACAAAGTGCTCTGCCCTCCAAGAGCTTAGATTCTAACAAAGGAAGCTAGATAAAGAGCGACAGAAAAATATGAGTGAAAATTACAAGCATGTAAGATGGAGGAAAAAAAATATTTAGGAAGGAATTTGAGAAATACACAGAGGGGAGCACGGATTTTTTTGTTTTTTTAAGTAGAGTCCTCAGGGAAAGCCTCACAAGAAGATAACATTTGAGAAAAAAACTGGAAGATTCTAAGAGTAAGAGCAATGCTGACATCTGAGGAAAATTCATTCCAGGAAAGGAGAACTGCAAGTGGAACCCTGACACTTATTTGATGAAAAGCAAGAGGAGCAGTGTGACTGAAACAGAGAGCACAACAAATTAGAGTATAAAGTCAGACAAGTCAGTGAGGGCCAGAGTTTGTGGGACCCCTAAGCTTCTTTAAAGATAGTGGCTCGTACTTTGAATGAGAAACCGCTGGAGGGACATAAGCACTCGGGTGCATGTTTAAGGCAAAGAATTGACATAATCTTACTTTTTCTCTTATACAAAAGTCACTCTAGCTGTTCTGCCAAGGCAGACTGAATATGCTTCTATGTGGAAGCACAGAAACTACATAGGAGGTTGTAGGAGTAATATAGATGTAATAGATGTAGTAGCATTAATAATAGGTGGTAGCAGTTCATAACAGTGGAAGCAACGAGAAAGGTTGAATTCTGGATATAGGTGGAAGGGAGAGCCCACAAGATGTGTTAATAAAATCAATACAGGCTGTACACCAAGGAAGTCAAAGATCACACCAAAGTTTTGGTACATTTGTAGGAAAGAAATTGCTGCTAATTGAGATGAGGAATGCTACGTATTTTGTAGAGGAGCACAGAGCTCAGGTTTGATATGAGAAATTTGAGAAGCCTTTTAAACACATAAGTCAAACTGTTCAGTGTGGATCTAGTTCTGTGAGTCTGGAGTTCATGGAAAGAGAGATCCAGACTGGAGATATTCAATTTCTTTGTGTCTCCTTTTTCTAACCTAAAAAAAAAAAAAAAAAGAGGATAATAATGGCACATACATCATTGAACTGCTGCGTGCCTGACAGTAGCGAAACCTCAGTAGGCCAGTAAGAGACTCTTTAGCGAATTGATTTAGTTAAAATGAATCAACAGAGAAATGAATGATAAATTTAATGTAAGTAAACATATTTGATTACGCACTTTTATTTTTTCCACAGCCATTCTTAATATCATCTCTTCTTTCCAAGTTGTTTATTTCCATGCGCATGCAATAGTTTTTCTTTCTAGGCTACACAAACTCCAAGGATATTACTTAATGATGTAGCTGTATAATTTCAGGTTAAATGAAATAGTAATCAGAATTTCAGCTAGCATGCATGAGCAGATGTCATTTTTGGCCATTTTAAAAATTAAGCTGCTCTGATAGAGAATAAAAATCAATCACAAGATACGTTATTTTGGAAGAAATTACAGTAATTTCTCTTCTACTGACATTCTCAAATCCACTAATTCAAATGATATAATTAATTTGCATGTAAAATAATACATACTGAAGGAAGTCAGCATTGAATACAAAGGAAACACCTACCTCATTTGTGGATTATTCCACAAACAGATCTCTCAGTATTGGATTAGCTTTTCATTTAGGAAGAAAGATTCCAAATGCAACTTGATTCTCCCAGATAGCAACCCTGTCCCCTTTAATAAGTAGATATTCATAATCTCACAAGAAAACATAGATAAGAACTAGGAAATCTGCTCCAACGTGGGGGCTCCTGGAGCTGAAGAGACCAGTATGATCAGTTCAATGGAGGGTAATATCCTTAGGCTCATAGAGTACACAGTCTCTCACAGTGTTCCAAAGGAGGAACTTACCTTCCTTAAGTAAGCTAGCTTTTACTTAAAATATTTTTATGTTTTCCTTTTCAATTTTATAATGTTATTAGAGACAAGAGCTCAACTACAACAATGGCATAGGAAATAGTTGTCTGTATTATAAACTCTATCTTCTAAATAAAAAAAAATGTTGTATATGATATGAGTCTTTATGAACAAATAATATCCTATGGATAATCTAAGTTAGATGAACAAAGAACTATTCAGTAGCATGCCAGAAAAAAAATAAGTTGAAAATAATCCAAAAGAACGTTTAGGCTATCTCGAAAATTTCCATATCTTCAACAGAGTAATTTCAGAACTGGTATAATAATGTAAATAGTATAACAGAGCTAGTATAATACCTAAGGAAACATCAAAGAAGGGATGATAATTTTGCAGTTGAAGACCTTAACAATATAAAGTTATCGCGACCTGGAGAGCTAATGAAAGAAAAATAAAAAATTAGCTGAATCTTGGGACATTTCCTCTATTGCTCACTGATATTTAATTTAAAGAGCTTTTCTGAACATGTATCTATTCCACTACATCTCAAACGTTCATGATGCATTGTCATCTCTTAACATTATGAAGCATGTTCTGTCTGTACTTTGGAAATTGGTTATTACCTATTAAAATTAATACTATGGGAGATTATAATATATTCGTTGTAACTCATTAGCTAACTCATGAAAGGAACAGCCAGCATTGGTTGTCAGGCAAAATGTTAATTGCATTTCATAAATGTTAGCTTAACCTTTTGACTGTTGCTAAATGTGCCACATTCGTGGGTAAAGGCAGTCGTATGTTGCAGATGACACAGCATGCAGTTCTTAATTTCCCGAGGGCAACATCTCCGATGAAGATTAGCGGGACAGTTTTTATTCTTCCACAAACCTTTTATTAGCACAGCTGCAAGAATTTCTCGTCATTTCGCGCCATGGTATTTCCACTGTGGGAAGGGGAAGGTAGACGGTGGATTAAACGTAAAGGAAACACCCCTTTGCACCCTGAATGTTAGCGTTAACATGCCATTGAAAACACTTTCCATCTATAGTAGTGCAATAAAATCAGTTGATTTTATTTCAGAGAAACTGTGATCAAAACACAGCAAGGAGATCAATAATCCACATTTTGGATATAAATCACTGAGCTTTTTATCCCGAAAATTTCTTTTGCATGGGTGATACCTTTAAGAGGACAAGGGTTTTTTTCTTCGTCTTGAACTAAAACCTGTATTTTTCATTCAATTGTAGTCCATTCTAAACATTATTCAAAATTTTTAGATCTTCCGCCACCACCAGACCCCCCTCCAGGTCAGGGTTTAAGGCAGCACGTAGGCCCGAGCCAGCACGCTGGTGACGCAGAAAACTCCACAGAGAGAAAAGGAAGCTCTCTGGAGAGACAACAAGCATCCAACTTAGAAGACACCAAGAGCTGCCTGGACTGTCCAGCTAGAACGTCCCTAGAGTGGCAGCGACAGACCCAGGAATGGATTAACTCCACAGAACGCCAGGAAGATATACGGAAAGCCCTACACAAACAAGGTGTCGGACCAGGTGTGTTCTGCACAGTCCCGAGAAAGTGGGGGCTGTTACCCTTTCTTTCCTAGCAGGTATTTTAGGAATGGCGGTGGTTGACGGGCCCCTGAAACACACTGCCCTTGAATCACTAATTGAAGCTGGAATTCCACGGCAGAGCTCATCAGCACATCCCTTAAGGCTGACCCCCTGGGGAAGGTCCTCAAGTTCACCTCTGAGTAGGTTCTGTGAGTCCAGAGACCTCCGAGCTCCATCCGTAGTGCTCAGGATGCAAATCTGCCTCTTTTTTTTTTTTTTTTTTTTTTTTTTTTGCTTTTTAACGTTTACATGGAGTACTTTTAAGGCCACAACATCTCATCTTGAGTGTCAGTGATTAAACACTCCCTTCAACTAGTTTTTCATTTTGACTGAAGTAGCTAGTCATTTTGAAAGGAAAACCCACTTCGGTCAAATAGCACGATTTGTTGAACCAACAAATACAGTGACGAATAAATGCCCAGGTTCTGAGAGGTTAGAGTGGGCCCCCACTTTCTCTAACTGCTTACACTTAGCTGGCTGTTAACCATTCCGTGGGGAATGTTCTTGTTTATAAATCAGGTTTCCTGGAATGTCACCAAATAAATGTCATGGTTTGTGGTTGGATTTTTTGTGTGTGGGGGGGGCAGGTTATAGAAATTTTCTGGAAGATCTCTTCTTATGTCAGGATTCATTACGTATTAAAACACACACACACGCACAATACATGTCCAAGAGTTTCCTTACACATTCATTTACTCATTTTCTAAATGTTGCCTCTACTCACGCATTCTCAGTAATTATATTCTGTCACAACCTGGTGCGTAAGGATGTAGGAAATATAATTTATGCAAGGGCCAGGAGATGACACTTCCAATATCTAGGTTCAGTGAAACATTTTAAGACTGTTACAATGTTACCCTTGTCATTAAAGATTATCTAAGGAGAGAAATACTAAGTTCTGTCAGCATTTTTGAGTCTCCTAATCACAGAAATAATGGCCCACACCTAGAAAGAGAGAAAAAAATAAAAGAGGGTGGACAGGGAGGAACGAGAAGGGAGGGAGGGAGGGAGGGAAAGAGGGGAAAAGGAAGGAAGAAATAAACGTATTTCCGAGTATTATGTGTTTGATAGTAACGCATATCATGAGTTATTGGTAGAGAAAAGGAGTATTGACACATTCTGTATGAAAACGTATGAGTTTCTTTTTTCCTATTAAGAAAAAGTACAACCTTTCAAATTACGGATTTCTATCTATCCCAAGAGACAACAGAAATTTAAGAAGCTTATTTTAATAACTAATATGTACATTTCTTTAAGTTGAGAAAATATGGCTGTGATTTAAAACCAAAACCATGTTTTTTCAATCTTCATAGAAAAATTGAATTGCAGCCTCTTTGACCTACCGAAATTATTCTCAGAAATGTTGTTTTCAAACAATATGGTTTGTTGTAGGCAGATCTCTTTTATAATAAATTTGAATTTTGCAAATGTACAGACCACTGTCTACTTATCCCAGGATCTCTTTTCATTTCATCCTGTTTCAGTTCCTGTTGTAGGACGTGTGCTTGCACATGGAAGTCCCTTTAATATCCGGGACTTATTGAACCTCATATTTTTAACTTTTCTAAAGAGCAAAATGGTACAATAGTTTATCTTGAGTTAGGCTGACCACATGTCCCACGTGAAATGGGACAGAAAACAACGGTCCTGTCCCGTTTCAAGTGGCATCTCTGGTCAGCCTCATCTCACTGGGCTAAATTCAAGGTGTCGGGAGGCTGACCCTATTTGCTTTCTGTCCCGTTTCGAACCGTAAGTCTGGTGCACCTATCTTGAGCTAAATATTTCCAGTTAAGTTTGTTTTGGCAATCTGTCGCTGTTCAACTCAGCCCTTTGTATTGTTTTGCTTTGTTTTGTTTTGTTTTCCAGAGCAGACCTTGGTGCCCTACAGCAAGCCCTGTTTCCCGTCCCCAGGCGGTCACAGCTCCTCCGGGACAGCTTCTTCTAAAGGATCCACTGGGCCCAGGAAAGCCGAGGTGTTGAGGGGAGGCCACCAGCGCAATGCCAGTGACCTTCTTGACATAGGATACATGGGCTCAAATAGTCAAGGACAGTTTACAGGTGAATTATGTAAGTGCTTGAGGACATTCGAGAGGCTGTGGTGATCCCGAAAGAATATTGGGTTAGTAATGTAAGGGACGAGACATGTTCCTCAGCCTCCCTAGGCTGGGTCTAACAGAAAAAACATCACACGAGTTTTATTGAATGTTTACACGTCCATGAAAGTCTTCACAAGAGGATGAAGCCCCCAAGAAATGACCAGGGGTGGCTTTTCTACCTTTTAGACAAAGAGACGATAACTCTGAGAAGAGTGGACAAGACACAGAGGGGTTTAAGGTAGAGGCAGGAAGTGGGGAAGAAGTAACTAAGAAGAGGAGGGTTAGTTTAACAAGTGGTTTATATGGAACACTGAGCCCCAGATTCCCAGGCTCTCCATCCGGTACAGAGAGAGTACCTTCCACAGAGAAGTTTTATGACTTATTTCAGAAAAGAAGGGCGAAGGTCAAGGTCAAAATGACTTCCTGCTTGTCCTGTTTCCTCCGAGTTTTTCAGCTTAAGATATTCAGTATGCCAAGGTCCCACATTTTAGGGTAGCACGTCCTGAACCCCATCAATACCATTGCCATCATAAACAAATCTGAGAATAGGAGGAAACTAGGACAAGAAATCAATTATGATTTTGAGCAAGTTTGGTCATAACTTTGACCATGGCTGTTTACTATAGTCAATTAAATCAGCACTTCTATTTCAAGTTTGATTTATACTATACAAAAAAATGTTTTAATTTAGGCAATTAACCTGAATACTTACAAGTTAATTAAATACATTTACTTTGTGGTTGTCTTTGCCCTTTTGACTGAGCATAATTTAAAAAAAAATGAAGCATATTTGCTTCCATAATTTTAAAGAACCTCTTTAGGAATTTCTTCTTTTCCAATTTGGGGAATCGATCTTGAAAAGATAATCTTAGATTTTAGTTAATTAGTAAAATTCTGATTATTATAACATATCTTCAAAATAAATTCCTCTTTTTAAACCAAGAACTAGCATTGGCACTTAGTATAACTAACCTATTTTCTAGATATAAAATACTAAGTAATTAAAAAAGACAAGATGTCACAATACAAAGCATTGAACTCATGTTAATTTTATGACAAAGGTTCCCAGTTTTGCAGTCGCATGTCAGAATTATAGTTGCTTTAAATTTCTTTAAAAACGATTTAAAAACACTGCTAAGGAACAGCCCTGGGTTCCCATCTTTTCCACGACTTACTGGTTGTGAGAGAAGAGAAAGTACACTACTTTCCTCATCTTTTTTCCTGATCTAAAAAACTGCATTACTACTGCGCTCACCTTGCAGAGTGGGAGGTGCCATGAGATCATGAAAAATAAAAGTACTTTCAAAACTGTCAAATTCTTTATTGATGGGAGTTATGATTGTTGTCTGTTACTTACAATTAAGGTATGTTCATTCAATTCATGACCACTTGGATTTTTCTTTAATATTACTTTTGGAGTAATTAGACTCACAGAAATGCAAAAAAAGAAAAGAAGAAGAAGAAGAAGAAATAGCTCTACCTGGATTTTAAATCTCCAAATTCTACAAGTGGTTATTTTTTTTCCTCCCTTCCTACCTCATTCAAGTAAAATTTCTTTTTTTTTAATTCATTTTTATTGTTAGACTTATTGGGGTGACATCTGTTAGCAAGGATTACATAGGTTTCAGGCATACAATTCTACAGTGCATTGTCAGCTTGATGTATAATAAGTTCACCACCTAATGTAAGGTGATGGAAAGTAAAATTTCTTCAGTTCACACATTCATAACATCTATTCGATGACGTTGTCTTCGCTGACGATCTGTTGGCTTTGGTTTCGGTTATGCTGGTCAGCATGAAAGAATACCTCATTTCAGTGCAAACTGATTGCTGATTTGTTCTTTTCTTTTGCAGAGTAACCAAGAGGAGACGTGCAAAGCTGCTCTGAAGGACCATCAGGTCTGAACTCATGGAAGTGATGACACGAAACAGTGCAATGAACAATTTCTTTATTTATGTACTATTAAAAGAACTGTAAATGCAATGTAAAGACACACAGCCACACATATCCCACAGATACTTTACTTGTGTTTTTCTCTTAAGTACACCACCCACCTTAACTCTTTCTTGTCAGGAGTATAGAAAACAAAAAAAGGAAACCCAAGCTCGCCGTCCAGGAAGAACAGGATTTTCCTCTGTATATAATTTCTTTTGTGCATTGCTATGCAAGCCCTCTCTCTTTATTTTTTTTTAGCTCTGTTCCTATTATTGTCTGTTCTTATTGGTCTGTTGTACTATATGTGAATTAATAGGCTGTGGTGCCATATATTAACTTTTAATTGTGTAACTTTTGTGTTTCAATTTTGCACTGCAATTTTATTTGGTGATAAGCACAAATCTCTACTCCTCGTGACATGAAGAACAAGATTGAATGTGAAGGGAGTTCCTGTACTGTAAGCCAGGTGGGGCAACGCTGCTTGTAACGAGTCACGTTCCATGGTTTGGGTTGGGGTGTAGACCTAGGGAGATGCGAGGGTGTTGGCGACCTCTGCTTTGAACATCAGGGACTGAGTCATTAAAAAAAAAAAGCAAGTGGCTTTTCCTATTGACAAAAGCAGGGGTCAAAAGAAGGAAGTTCAAGTCTTAAGGCTGAGGACACATTAAACTATACAGGTAGCAAAGATGTACTAAGCTTACTTAAAAAGATAAAAGATGAACTGAAAGTTATATTTAGAACCAACTTGACCTGTCGTTGTCATGGACCCAGCAGAGAATTACAACAAGCAAGAGGAAATAAAGGTGTTTCACAAGAGCTGTATTTATATTACAGGTTTTTTAAAAAAGCATTTTCTGAATTACTGTCATTCATCTCTCCAATTCATTGAGGCAGAATACGATACAACGTTCCCCAAGGAAACAAACCACATGAATTCTAGAGTATCCAGCAAATAGTGAAAGAGGCCATTTATAATTAGGACATACTCGGGCTGCTTCCACATACAAAAACTCGAATGCAATATCTTGTTTCATCTTTCTGATACATGTACAGTACGTGCTAGAGGATAGAGCTACATCACTCCAACGTGTGACTTGTAAGAAATACCGCGGTCTCTATACAACTTTGTGTTTCATTTGATCAAGAAAGTGGAGTTTCTGCCACCAAATGTATAGCCAAATGGTTAAGTGCTTAACAAGCAGTGCTCAGAGTATGTTCAGTTCACAGTAAGTAGATTTATTGGAATAAATATTTTATGGTTTATTCTCAGAAATTGGCTACCAACTAAAATATGTGTGACCCATTTTGAATGAGTAAATTGAAAAAAAGTGGAGAAGGAGAAAAATGCATGTTTATACACTTTTTGAATAAAACCAAAACTCATAAGTGGACATTCCTAACAGTGTCCTGCCTCATTTGTTTTCACGACCTTGAGAAAAAGAAGTTCCTGGACATCAGTCCATTGTAGTCAAAGTGAACCTGACTTAGAAATATGTTAGCTACTGTACATGTATATGGTCCATCAGCAAGTAGAAGGGAACTTTCCTGACATTTCCACGTGTTGCCTGTTTCCATGTACGGCCTACACAATTGTAAATTCCATTTCTAGTCACACTTTCTCATGTTTATCCTGAGAGGGGTTCAGGAGGGGGTACTTTCACACATACCCAATGTAAGGTAAGGATCAATTTTAAAATGTGGGGCCCGTTTGAATAATAGACAAATTGTGCTTTGTGCGTGCTTGGCCAAGTCGCCAGTTGTCACATTGTTACAGAAGTGGCAAAATTAACTATATCCATCTTTTTTACCTCCTGAGACTGCATCAGCACTGCAAGGGTAGAGGAACATAATGTCCTTTGAGGTCCCCCATGTCTTCTTGGTGCCATGTAGTTTACTTCTTCACTGAGGACCAAAAAGGAAGTCTGAGACACGCATATTAAACACTCTGTCACCTTTCTTCCCCAAGTACTGGAATTTGAATGCAGTTTGATTTCTCTGGACCAAGGAGACCCGGAAGGATGAGAACTATCTGCTGAGAATGCACACACACTTATTCACAATTGTAGGATGGAAGGAATTTAAAGTTTTCTTTGCTCAGTTTCCTGCTTCACATCTTTCTGTTTAAAAGCAAAGTTTTGTTCATTTGTGTTTCCTCTTTATATTCCCCTATGACACCATTATTCTAAAACTTGAGTTCATTACGCCTATTACGCATAACTTTTGACCCCTAGTAACTGGCAGGTGTATGTCACTAATAAACTGTGACTTCCCAAACGGAAGATGTATACGCAGGTGACTTCTGGAATAATGCAGGGCCTGCATCATACCTTCCTAATTGTCTCCAGTGCATAAAATTAGCTGTTCACGGGTCAATTATGTCAGTGCGGACCTCATGGTTCCTTAGAATGTTCTTTTAGGGAAGTCCACATTCCCCGTTAAATCTAGTTTTTAATAAATTGGTTGGTCCAACCTGACACACAAAATCCCATCCTCAGATACAAAGCAAGATTGAAAGCTACATCTAGCCAAATTAATTCAGCAACAAACACGATCAAAAACATGCGAAGCCTTTGCCAACATGCTACGTGTAAAACTTTTGCATCAACACACGAGTATCATTAGAAGGACACACGTGTACGCACTACTGCAGGTTTTCCTTTTTTTCACAATTAAATGGTTAGAAACTCACTGAGCTCGCTCCTCTGCAGGTCCAACAGAGGTCCACACAAGGTGTAGAAATGGAAGTCTGGGTGGGAGAGAATGGAGTCTTCACCTTGTGCTCCCAGGCGGTGCTGTGGGGTGGTCGCACCCTACCCACGCCCAGCTCCTGCTTACCTTCTTAACAGGTAAAGCATCCATGAGGGGAGGAGCCAAACCAGGAGGCCAGGTCAGGCACGTGTCAGTGCATGCAGATGGAATCAAGCGATCCCTCCCCCCCACATGTTTTACATGAGCTTTTAAAAGTAAGATGGGAGATGACAGGGGCATGAAAACAACTGATTCCTTCACAGGATTGGAACCCAGACCAACACCAAGCGTATTATACAACCAAAGGAAGAAAAATCAGTGCACGCTTACTTGCTTTTGGTAACAAAACAGATTCAATGGTGTTCTACGTCCTAGGTTAATGCTCTGGTTATTTAAATATATTTTCAATGGAATTTTACTTGAAAGTTTGCATGACCTTAATAGTACCCCCTCCCCAAATTCCTATTCAACTAATTTACGTAAATGTCCATGGACAACGTAATTATAGCAATACTAATGAGCTCTAAATTGTGGTTTATCTTCCCCACTGGAAAGAGATTGTGTGTCAGTATTAAAGATATGCAGAACCATGACATTCACTAATTTGTTCATCTGCTTTTGTATACTGTATTTATAGAATTACATGCCAAGCATTGGTCGAAAGCAACATGTCTTTCCACTTTATCTTAGAGGTGAAGTTACTTTTATTTTGTTTCTCTACTATGTGTACTTCAAATGAAACACTATACTTTTTTTAAGCAAAGTTCAATTTCCTAATTTATCTTCTCTTCTAAATTTCAAAAGCATTTACTGTGACTTTAAAGTGTTGCAAAATGAGGGATTTTGTGGCCGTGGATAGACTTTTTATACTTTGTTATAGAGATGGATTCTTTTTTAACTGTAGTTTGTTTAAGTCACCAAACAGCATCCAAGATCTTAATGTGTTTCATTTGATGTTGTTAGATCAGAAAAGAAATTGGTGTGACATTGATTACTAGTGTGTCAAAGAATTGTGTATTGTGTACTCACTGGGAAAAAATAAAATTTATTCACATTTCAAATTGTAGAAAAGCCATTTATGTAAAACCATCGTGTTTGTAGACAAATCATAAACAGCGTTCTTTCACTTTTAGAACTCTACATTAATATTTTGTGACCAAACGCATAATTTTTTACTCATTCGCTTATGGGTTGGGCAGCAAGAAGTAGAAATGGGCATTAAAGTGGTGACTAAAAGACACCAATGACAAATGTAAAAAGCATTTGATAGTGAAGGTTTTTACTCTATTAGTACTACTTTCCAGGTCTGACCCCGAGCAGACCTTCAGAAGGAAAACTTCTTGTCTACAAACTTACTTAATAATTAAAACATATATAAGTAAGTATGAGAATTAGAAGAAACTGGTTCTTTCTTAATTGCTTTAGAATAGCTGATGATAACTTTTCTTTAAGATGATGGCTCTGTTGAAAAGTTATCTTAGGGACTGGGTAGAAAAGAAAAATTCCCTTTTTATGGTACTTCCCATATATTTCATTCTTTTTTCACTGTTAAGTGTAGTTATAGCATCAGATTATCTCTAAAAGGTAAAAACAGCTTGATGTGTTTGTTAAAATAATAAGCAGAAAAAATGAATAAGAAAACTTTAACTCTGAAACATTAATTTAAAAATATTTTCTAAAACACATGGTAAGTAGACAGTATAGTCACTGTAATTTAGATTAACAATATGAAAATAAAATGGTATCAGAATAACCATAAATAATGTTGCTTTAATATAATACAATGGCCAGACACAATATGTGGTTAAAGACAAAATGTATGAGTTACCAATATGGTAGAGGAATGATAAAACAATCATTGCTTTATGGAATTTGAGTGTATTGTAGAAACACCTATAAATGATAAAAGTGCAATATTATCAGAAAGGTAAATAATACACTATGCTGTCTTGATTATTATACATTAGCTAGAGAAAACATGTATCAATGTTTCATGGAAGTATTTTAATAACAAATAATACTTAATGTCCTCAATTTTGCAATTTTAGGACACGTGCTGATGAAGCAAGCACCATGTCCTCACTTTTGAAATTGTATTTTATCACTTCCACAAAGGAGATGGGCAAAGTGAAATTCTACTTCATAGCAGAGAAGTGAATTGAGACGTAATAACAAATAACGGAAACCCAAGTTGGAAGAATTAAAAAAAAGAGAGGACTAGGAACACCAGCTAGAAAAGAAAACAATATATGCTGTCTTCAAAAGCGTTTAAAGATTCCTTCACCTTGATGAATTTCGTCTTGGTTTTGGCCTTCAGCCTCCGAAGGAATTTTTCCTCGGGCGCAGGGAAGGCACAGAGAAGTGTTACGAAAGTCTGTCAAGAATCGCAGAGACAGATGGAAACCAGTTGTATGGGTGTGTGTTTAATTTATACAGAACTGCAAAGGTGACATGCCATTGCATCTTCTAGTCATTTTTTCCTTGCAGTAGTCAAGCTGCAAGAAATACATACTAATACATTCACGTGCCTTGGTAATTCACCAAGGAAAGATACTTTTATGATTTAAATACAATGACCGTGGGTCGGTGTACATGATGGAATTGCAGACTGCTCTAATTACTCTTAGATCAAACAGGGTAGCACCCTTTATCCATAAAATGCCTTAGTAGTGCATACAGCCTCTAGGTAGTAGATGACAATTTTCTGAAAAATTTTAGAAAATGTTTTTCCAGACATTTGTGGATAACTTGTTTCTGGACAACTGGCTTTTTTTTTTTTTGCTTGTTTGTTTGTTTGTTCTTTTTGCAAGCAAGTATTGAGACATGCAAAGAATTAAATATTCGGAGTGAAGACAAAAATAGCATTTGCCTTCATTAATTGATTAGTATCTTCTATTTAGTCTAGGCTTCATCTCTAGGAAAGTATCTTTTTGATCAATGTTTGTAAGCTAAGGGAAAAGGGAATATAAGCAAGACTTTCAAAAACATGTTCACACAATAAAATCTGCATTAGTTCATTCATATCCCTCCTTATTGCATTATCCATATGCTAGTCTTTTTTCAAAATAATCTACAGATTTTTAATAGGTATTTAAAAATATAAAGAAGATAAAGGAGTGCGAGCTTCATGGCTCAATACGTAAAAAATTTCTTTACTACTTGACTCCTTTTCAACTCTTCAAATCTATGACAAACAAGTGCTGTCCGGAAAGTAGCCCACCATGTCAGATGAAAAATGGAGACATTGATGGCTGGGTTTGGTCCGGAAACCCTTGTAGAGTTCTTTGTCCTGAGGAATCTTGTGAGACTAGCACTGTGTGAAGCCCACTTGGAGAAATACTGTCCAAAAACAGTCCTGCCCCATTCTTCCCCAAAGCTCTACCCAAAGGCATTACATGCCACACCCTGTTGTTTTTTAAAGTCAATATTAAGTCATGATTAAGAAACAGGTAAATTCCAAGTATTCTGTGGAGATGACAGAGAAAAAATGCACAATGAGAAACTGTATGTATCCTCTCCATTTTTGAGAGTTTCAAATGGTTCTTCTAGATCATGCTCAGCGCTTTAGCAACAAGTAATATCGCATTATCTTCTTTAGTTTTTTTTTCGCAATTTTTTCTTAACTACAAATGTTTAGACAAAAACTGAAGCATGAAAATATTCTCATTGTCTCCACTAGGTTTTACTTCAAGTGGAACTTTGCTAAAAAACAGTAGTGGATAGCAAAAAAGTTACAGGGAGAGGGCTTAAATGTATTAGTAAAATAAGATAGAATTGAGTTTCTTTGGGATGGGAAATACAGCTAAAAATATGGAAAAGGCAAATGGAAGCAGCCTAAAAAAAAAAAAAAAAAAGAGGAAAAAGACACGTGGGGAGAGTAAGCCTTCAGGTTCAGAAAAGGGATTACAACATTTTCATTAAATGTGCAAGCATTTCTTGTGCAAGCAATTATCCAGCAAGGATTAAATTCTTGTTTTCAATAATGTGAGTGATGCTAATTTTTCCTAGCATTTCCCTTGCATTTTAAGTATAATACAATTACACATAAAACGTATAATACAAACATCTATATGCTTATGACAGCAACCCATGAATTTTAAAAAATATCTGTTAAATGTCCAATATTATCCGATTCTTATTAAATGTTTTTATCCTTGAATCTCAAGTGGATCTGTTCTAATAATATTCCAAATAAAATCAACTATAATACTTAAATGTATTATGTGGTCAAGAAATCAATTAGGAGCTACACTTATGCACACACACACACACACACACACAGACATACATATATATATAATTTTCAATTCAATAGAATCCAAGATATGATGACTATACTTATGAGACACCAAAGACTGTGCAAAGCAAAAAAAGCATCCCAGCCTGAATAATGCTTCAGATCATCTTTGTTTCTTCTAAAAATAATATAATTACATAATGAAATATAAATATAGACATTTATAGTTTTATGGATGCATACCTACTCTCAAGTGCATTTCTGTTTATATGAACATATGCATTTGCATGTGTTGTATGGACACACACTTGTACTCCTTTTTATATTATATTTATATGTATGTATACATAGACTTAGGCACACATATATGTATTGCATACATCACACATGCATGTGCATATGAAGGAACAGATCTTTTATTGTTGGAATGAGTGAATGTTATTTTTAAATGAGTAAACAAACATACATATATAGTACTGTGCTTGGGACAATGTAGTAGGGGGCAGGTGATAATAAATAACACAACCTTCTTATAAAGCAGTTGGAGGGGGTCTGCTTTATAAGGCATAGGATGAACTTTATACTGGAAGTGTAAGTGAAGCACACCATAGAGAGCAGTGAATGTTGCAGATATCAATTCCAGGAGTTAACAAGTGGGAGAGGCCCTAAGGGTTGGTATGGGCAAGTGAGATTTAGTGATAAAACAGATTGAGGTTGGTCTTGAATGGGAAGGATTGATAGAAGATAACCTGGAGCAGAGGAAGCAGGCAGGATACAGTCCCTAGCCTATAGGAAATAGTCTAATGAAAGAACCACTCAACCAAACCAACATTTCCAATTCGGTGCAATCCACAGCATAATAAATAAAGCTAACTCAGTCTCTGGAACTCAAGTCAGGCACCCCAAATGGAAGAGTCCCCCAGAGAGTCTATTTTCCTCCTTCATAAAGGAGTTTGAGGGGTTCACCTGCCCTGTACACAAACCCTGAGCCTTTGGATAACGTGGCATCGTCCATACAGGATAGTTAAATGACAAATGGAATAGTTAATGTACAAAATGTCTGGAAAACAGAAATACAGCCAAGACACAGCAGAGAAAGAGTGAATGGGATGAAAAGAGGTAGCTGAGAAGGCCTGCACTTAGAGAAGGCCTAAAGGAACGCAGATGAAGAGTCTAGTGTGCCCACCTCGCATGCTGCCTTTTCCATCCTGGGGACATCTCGTGATCGACGAGGATGACAGCTTTTGTCAATGAGAAAATTCAGCTCTTCCTTCCAATGCTCTCCAAAACCGGAATCTGCTGGAGGAGCAAGGAGAAGAAGAGCACAAGTAAATAAAACTATCTCCTGGAGAACAGAGACAGAACAGACGAAAGCAAAGACAATGATGTGCACTAACAGGTACGCAGGAGACATGGAATTGAAAGCAAATCTCGGACGTCCCTTCTGTCCCCTCCCCTCTCATCCCACCTTCCTTCAGGATGCTAATGAGTTGTTGATGATCTCTCCTTAAAGACCAACAACAGAAAAGCTTAAAATATAAAAAAAAATCACTGGAGCTTAAGTGTGAATAACTGAAATGGCAAACTAGAATCATCCATGCCTGCAAATGTCGCTTCTAAAGTGACTCCATAGTTTTAAAAGGCACAAGAACTTTCATTTTTGTAATATACATATTCATAAACTCACACACACATACACGGTGCTCACAGAGCTACTTGCTGACAAAATAAACTTGGTATGAGGCTTAGGGGCAATATTCAACATGCTCTTGAATGTGAATTTGCTAGATGAGCTCCCCAGGCATAAACTATACCTGCTCAACACTGTTAATATCTTTCTCCACTGATAGACTATCCTCAGGGATTTCAAGTTTCCATGTTTAAATTAAGTGCTATTAAAAAATGATTTTTTTGAAGATATGTATATTTATTATCCCAATCATTTGAGATTTGGGAGTTTTCTAAATAGGTAATGTGAATTATTTAAAAACATACAACACCAAACACCATGTCTCATATTCCCTCTGGAACTGCCAGTTTCTGGCACGACAATAAATGGAAGAAGGGCTGCCTCAATATTGAGTTGATTTGAACATACTGGCACCCCTGAATGATTTCACCAAATTAAATTGAATTCAAGCCATCTGACTAAATACCTTATCTAAAACCTCACATGCTAAATGTATGGCAAAATAAGTGAATTAGTAGTGAAAACCAAATAGAGGGCAGCAAAAATGTGTATAGAAGCTACTAGGCACTTGGCTGTTGAAAAGGAAGTTTGGGGTTTAAACCCATCTCAGAGGAGGGAAGCATTATAAAGCAAGCTTTTACCTCTTCATGTCGAAGTGAAACATGTGAAATTCCTCTGAAGAGACAAACATATTTTATTCCACTAAAATCTCAAAGAAGCAAAAATTTGCTAGAAGATTTTCTGTATAAACAGTAGACAAGCCAGAGGCTCCATCTTGCACTGCAGCTTTGCAAAAGTCACAGTACTATTTTTCAAACAGATCATTTAAAAAATATATAAACCTTTTATGAAAGCTGAGGATTGAAGTCACAGTAAATTTTACCTTATCCAAGGTCATTTTATTGCTGGTGTTAAAGTGGAGGCGATAGACCCATATTTTTTACCTGGACAGGTCAATCCACTTAAGCAACTTATACTTAGGGCGCAAATAGAGTCAATATTTTCCTGTGGGAAGGTTCTTGCAGCATCTCAGTCATTTAATAAATGCCCAAGCACTGCATTATATGAAGGAAATTGTCCTAGAGCTAAAAATGATCCCTGCTTGTGCCTCGACAAAAGAACCTATCTCTGAGGAAACTCAGCAATGCTGTGGGACACGCACTCCCGTCCGTGAGCCCACCAGAAGCCGTCAGTACACTCAGCG
The DNA here is from genome assembly GCA_004026885.1 of Lyroderma lyra. NCBI lineage: Eukaryota > Metazoa > Chordata > Mammalia > Chiroptera > Megadermatidae > Lyroderma > Lyroderma lyra. The sequence continues at coordinate 78,949 of PVJL010005431.1, read as the reverse complement.
ATTTAATGAGTGAGTCTAAGGTTCTCCGTTTTGGTCTTGATGAACGTGCACTATACAAAGTCTGGTTTTGCTCAGCACAATCACTGTTGGTGCAATTACCAGGAAAAAAAAGGGCAACAGGTCCTACTCTAATTAACATTTGCATTTTGTTGTTTTTGTTTGTTTACTATAATAAGGGGATATACATTTATTTTTTTTCTTAATTGCTGATTCACATTGTTAAGGTTTATATGAAAAAAAAAGATGAATTTAAAATATATATAATTTTTACTTTCCTAAAAAGAAGTATTTCATTGAAATGAATAAAATAAGATGAAAATTAAAAGTACCTGCATCTTAATTTAGAGACAATCCTCTTAATTTTAATATATAACTTCAGGATGGGTGTTTTCCTACGCATAACATTTTTTCAAATATAAATAACAGAATATTGTGCTTTTTTAATTTAATAAACAAACAAAAAACCCAATGAAAATAATGAATAATGTCACTGCACATTTAATTATGGAATCATTTCATACATTGAATAGACAATATATTTAATAAATGGTTCCAGGCCTTGTGAGACATACAGACATTAAAAATAATTCAATTTGTGCCCCACAAAAAAAGTTAATGCTTTTGGATGCAAAAAAACAAAAAACAAAAAATCCCAGAATATACCCCAAAAAGGGGTTTAAAAATAGACATAACATAAATTAACAAATTGTCAATGGGTAAATAGTTTCAGACTCATTACAGTGAATGATTTGACAAGAAAATAAACATAATTAGTTATAGAATAACTTTGCCCAATCCTACCCACTCTTTCTAATTAAATGTGTTCAAGAAAGAAATGGCATAAAATTTTATGTTCAAGAAAAAAAAAGTTTTCATTTAGAGATATCGTGAGAGGAAACTTACCTGTAATATTAATTATTTTCCAAGAAATTGTCCTTTACACAGATTCTGAAAAAATCTACTGGAAATAGATATCTTGACATTTTTCCAAATATGTGAATCATCGGACATTTTAGAAAAGATGGAGTTAGTGGACTCCCAGATTAGACAGTTCAATGAGTAATAATAATAGAATAAAGTGTATAATATAGGTAACCCAGTGGTTCTCAAACTATCTGTCCAAATTCCTGGTGTCCTTAAGATACTGTCAGAGAGATCGTAAAGTCAACACAATTTTCACAAAATATCAATAATTCAAAATAACGAATATCATTTGTCTTTTCCACCGGGCTGATGTTGCCATGATGGTGCAAAAACAGAGGCGGGTCAAGCTGCTCATCCTTCAGCACAAGTCCTTAGTGGCATCAGACTGTTCTTGTCGTCATTGTGCTCTTCGCTGTGCCCGTTGTATTAGTTTGCTGGAGCTACCATGCACAGTTGCACAAACCAGGTGGCTTAAGAAACACAAATCTATTTCCTCACTCTTCTGGAGGCTAAAGTTCCAAGATCAAAGCATCGCGAGAGTTAGTCTCTTCTGGGGTCTCTCCAACTTATAGAAGTAGTCTTCACCCTGTGTCTAGACATGATGTGCCCTCTGTGTCCTAAACATCCTCTCCTTATGAAGAATTGGGAATTCAGCTCATAACTTATCATCACACACTTCCCATTTAAAAAAAAAAAGTATGTTCTGATAAAGCAGTAAAAATACTAATTTTTAAAAATATCTTTTTAATATTCTGGGTAATGAAGTGAACGGGAAGTGCCCACAAACACTTCTGCCCCAACCCAACACTTGAACAGGAATCCTGATATAAAATATTAAACTAACCACCTTTTTAATAGACCGTATTTACTTAAAATAACTACTAACAAATGATAGTTATTCAGACTTGGGTACTTGACAGATTTTTAAAAGATTTTTAATTAAAATATAGCCAACACACAATATTATATTAGCGTTGGCTGTATACCACAGGTATTTGACATTTATGTACCTAAAGACGTGGTCACCACAGTAAGTCCAGCAACGGCCTGACACCGTACAATGTTATCACAATATTATCGACTACATTCTTCACACTGTACGTTACATCCCCAGGACTTCCTTATGTCTTTGTCTTTTGTTCCTCGAAACAAGGAATGCACTAATTCTCTTCTTCTTTAAGATTCTGTAAGGTCCTTGTCAACAATCCCTAACATTTTATAAAATATCTTTATTTGAGTGTTAGCAATTTCCTTTTAGTCATAAGCTTCCTGTTTGCCCTACTTCCCTGAAATCTCAATGAATGCAGAACGTGAAACATTCTTCCAGCACTTTCTCCCCCTTTACCATCTATGCTGGGACTTTGGCCCCATAAAGATTAATGTCACTGAAAGTGGCCCCAGTTGAAGAGAACAGTATCTGAGGAATACCCAGCACCAAGGAGGGGCAAGGATGAGTGAAGGACCCACTGGAAGAAAATTCTGTTCAAATCCTGATTGTCACAGATGAACTGCTTCGTGCACCTCTGTCTCTGGCCTGCTGTCATTGCAGAAGAGCTAACATAACAGAATTGAACTAGTAAAATTCTGGAGTCCTTTCTAGTTTTACAATTACAGTGGGACTTCGGTACTTTTTGTTAATTGGTTCCAAGGGTGTGATGCTTACCAAAAACAACAGTTTCTCCTGTAAGGAATAATGCAGTGGTACCTCAGTACTCGTCACGTATTGGTCCCAGGAGGTGAGTTGAGCACCAAACGATGAGCACCCACATAAAATTTTCCTGTCAAAATGCATCCAGTACCAAATTTGACGAGTTTCAAAGCAGTCAGTACTAAGGGATGACTGTACCTACTGATGTATGTTCTTCAATTCCTTCCATCATGCACATGCACAGTGGCTTTTCTTTTCTTTTAAAGGATTGATAGAATGACATTTAAGGAAGAAAAAAAAATCAAAATCAAGGCAAAAAAAAATAAAACCCTTCCTTTATTAGGAGGTAAATGGATTGCAACTCAACTAAATTTATGGTGTTTGTGCAGCTGCAAAGGAGCCTATTAAACACCATGCCCTTAGTCAGGAAGCCTACATGTCTCTGAATTCACTCTCTCTTGCTTCACTGTCAAAAAAGTTTGGACATCTCGGATTTTCAGGTAATGCTCCTGTTTCCTCCCGAACACATTTCTCCCCATTAAGCTTGGAGCTGCAGGTTCGTGTTCGTAGAGTCACAAATATCTATAACTGTCTTTCAGGCATGACTGTGCTTACAAAAAATGAGGGGCTTCGGCAATTGGGTTCAGGGGAATAATGACCTCTCTGCCATTTATCATCAATAAGCCCTTGACAATAGTACGTGTAGGTGTTCTGCTGGACACGGATGCTAAGTTAGGCCGTTCAACCAGCATGCAGGCTCCGTGTTTATTGCTCTTCTTGGATCATTTCTTTTATTTAATTTTGGCAAGTTACCAAAGTTAAAGCAGGCATGTGCTGCTGTTGGGGCTGAGATCAGCCTACGTGTCAAACACACTGACTGAGATTTTGAGGGAAACTTCCTAGTGCCAGGGACTAGAGACAACAGCATTGGCTGATGGAGGAAGTCTTTATTACGACGAGTGCAGAGCCTGCTGTTGTTACAGGAGAGCTGACATTCCTCTGACGGGATTGCATCTGTACTTCTAAAAGGCAGGCAACTAGAGAGTCACTGGAGATAATAGGATCTCGGACTAGAAAGCCTTCATATCGTATTAGGGCTACATTGATCCCATTTCTTTAAGTCACTGGAGCTTTATTTCACATTCCAGTTGTCTGCATCACGGTATTGCCTTTTTTGCTCAGTTCCATTTAAAATTTCATGGCACATCAAGGCTAGTGAATGCCAGTGAAGATAACTATCAACACGTAATCACTTCTAACTATGGGAACGTGTAGCTTGAAAACACTTACATGAGGAGGTCTTTCTGTAATAAGTGGGAGCCAAGGGAGGAGAAATTAACTGCCACGGCACTGTGTGTACGTCAGATTTTATTTGAGTTTGACTGCGCGTAGGCATAGGCATTCATCACAGATGGTCAAGGGACTGGGTGGGTTCCAGTGCACAGTAAGACTGCATAAACCAAATGAGAGGAGAATAGGCTACATAACAGAGAATCTTTGTCTTTACGTCAACCAGCAGGAAAATCATATTGGAACTAAGGAAAGGATCCAACTGAAATTGCAACTGTAAGGAAATCCTACAATGACAACTTAATTCAGTAATTTGCTTAGAATTTTGTTCCAGATTTCTATTGCTGCATAACCAACTGTGACAAACTTAATGGTCTTAGGCAATGACTTATTATTACCTTGACTGGTTCTGTGGGTCTCTCATGAGATTGTAGTCCAATGTTGGAAAAGTCTTAATTCTTCATCTGGTTGGAATTACAAGATACCTTTTTCAATCACGGGTGTATCATTTACAACTTAGGGCTCTCCAGGCATCTTTTCTTCATGCCACCTCCTCACATGGCTAACTTGGGTGTCTACAGTTGATGGCAGTCCCAAGGAGTTGAATTTCCCTGAGCAAGTGTTCCAAAAGACCAAGATAAAAACTATAAGAGTTCTAATGACCTCGCATCAGAAGTCAGAAAGTATTACTTGGCAAAAAGAATTGTTGCAGATTTGTTTTCTAATTAATTGACCTTATTACAGAAGTAATGATATGCCACATTAAAATACCTGGGGATGACAGAACTACATTTGGGAGAATGTTGAAGAAGGACCAAAAATACTCAGAGAGATAGATATGCAAGAATAGATCCATTATATTAGTCCAAACAACCCACCTAATAGCTATGTTTTTCGGGGGAGGACCCAGAGGACACTTCCTTTACTAGGAAAATCACCTAGTAAAAGAGAAACCAGCAATACAGAAGCTCAGTGATGGTTATATTATTATAATAATAGGAAATACTCTTGTGAAATGGTAGCCTTATTATGGGGATGATAGGACTACAGAATATCCAGGGCCAGGTGATAGCATTTAATAAACAGCCACAGAGTCAGTGTATTCACCATTATGGGAATTAAGGTTGGAATGGAAACAAGGGGTCTCTGACTCTGACCGACAGGGATCTACAAGTATGGTGATGGCTAATACACCATGATATGCTCAAAAACCAGATAAATGGACAGCCAGCAAGGTGTAGCTCAATATACATAATCAAAACAGATTGAAAGCAGCTGAACTGATATTAACCACCCTACTGGAAAATCATTATTCCTTATTCAGTTTCCAGAACTGAGCTTGATTGAAGAAGATGCAGGTGAATTTGAGGAAGGACACTGCAATGGAATCTCTGTACATTGGGCTGGGAGAATACCCAGAATTTTCCAAAGGTTTTGATCACAAGGTCCAAGTTAACGTGATACCGAAGTCCCGAATATCCCATTGTGGTCATCCATTAGAGTAGAATGCCAAGTGATACATGGAGTCCAAGTCCAGAGGAAACACCAGCTCATCTTGTAGTTATTTTCAGCTCCTGCATTTTTAATTGGAATGAATATACTCACAGCCACATGTCAGTCTTGATCAGGGCTATTTTAACTCTTTTGCTCCATGTCATGATATAGTCTAAGGGGATCGTGATGGTCTGAAAATTCCCGCCCCATCACATTCTCGTGGATAAGGGGATCCCAAAAGACAGAAAAAGACAAGAAAAAATCCTCCTAGTGGGCAGACACGGTGGAGTGTATATGGGCTTCTAACTTGCAGAAAGAAACAAGTGGCACATGGCGAGGACACACTGAGATTTCTGGCCAATGGCACATGGTTTGGCTGTTTGATCAGTGGCTTGGAAAGAGCAAGGTCAGAAGAGAAAAGTCTAGAGAAAGGCATATGGATGGATGGATGGGAACAAGCAGACTGTGATAAAGAGGTGGTGGCGATACCCGAGTTCACTAGCACGGGCATACTCTAGCAAGTGTGATGGAGCTGCCGTCGTGTCCAAATACTTGAACTGCCAGCAACAGAGCCTGACTCTGGGACCTTGATATGTTATTGATTCTCAAGACTCATCAGCCACTTGGTGGCAAGTTGATTATACTGAACTCCATTCACTCTGAAATGGCGAGCAATTACCAAAGGTGCTGGTATGTGGTTGTCTTCCCTGCCCTTAACCCTTTTGCTGCGATGTTCAGGTACAGCCCAACGAATATTTCCCTCCTCTGACTGCGGTGTTCGAGTTTACCCCATGAGTTCAAAAAACAATTTTCCTTCTCTAATGTGTACATTTTTTTGTATTTTTGTGTTCTTCAAGAATGAGTAACAATAGGACATTTTTATACGTCAATGTAATAATTTATTTTAATAAAATGTACCACTTTAACTGTTGTTACTTAAAAATATAAATACTGTAATTATTGTAAAATTGTTATTCAGTGTGAAACTGATTCGAGGACTTTTCTCCATTTACAAGATTTTTAAATACACTTTCCTGTGGCTTGTACTATCAACAACAAGATGTTTTGTATGCCATATTGTGGAACATTTTGTAACAAATTTTTTATGTCATCAATGCCATTGGATTCTAATTTATCTATACTTAAAGCTAATTGCTATCATTTAGTATGTTTTGAGTATTTTTTGCTAAAATTTGACAATAATGCTAAATTTATTACCATATAACAAAAGTTTAAAATAAAAATAATGTCATTTATATACAAAACATCTCAAGATGTTATGATTAAATGCATGAGATAGTAAAAACATCAACATTTTATTTTTTGTGGCTTTTTGACACATTTTGAAAAAAAAATCTTGAAGTCAATAAATGCAGTGAAAGGGTTAATGTCGTGTCACTATTTAAATTATAGTGTATCTGATTTACTGACATTTTATTCTGCGTAATATTTCTCAAGACCAAAGGACACATTTTGCAGAAAAGCGATTACAACATTGGGCATGACTCAAAGGATCATGGTCCTAGTATTTTCTGTACCACCCAGAGCCTGGCAACCTGAGATGCTGCTATAATCAACCACTGAGAGGCAACCAACTTGCAAAGAACACCTTGAGAGTTTGGAGAATTGCTTTTAGATATGGCATATCCCCTCATGCAATGGTTATTTTGTTTTGAGTTCCTGATCATTAGAACATATGAGACCAGAAATGATCGGGTGGAAGCCAATTACCCGCAGTGTTTCATTTGGAGAATTTGCTTTGTGTGCTTACAAATTTAAATTTGGCAGTTCTAGAGTTTCAAAATGATGTCTTCCTGACCATCAGACAAAAACATTACCATATTGACAGTGGTGACTGACTCTGATCACCGTGAGAAAGCAGAATTGCTTCTACACAAAAGAGCAGAAAATATTAGTATTATGTCTGAACCTCTGGAGATATGGCATCCTTTGTGATCTCCACCCTGTTGCAAACATAAACAAACCATAGCCAGACAAAGGCACTGTACCAAGGGCTCAGCCACTTGACTTATAAAGACCTGGGCTAGCTCACTAATGAACTTAGAGCAGCAGAAGTACTGGCCAACGGTGAGAGCAAGGACACTGCTGCTGAATATCACCTAAGTCTCAGGGGCAACTGCAGCTGGACGTGCTAATCCTTCTTTTTGAGTCTTTATTTTTGCCCAGAGATGTTACCAGAGAGGATCCTGAAGTATCAGGACAGTGAATTCAATGTGAGGGTGAATTGATCTCACCAATGTGACAGGTAGATTATAACCGACACCATGTTTCACAAACATTCTCTAAGATGACCAATTCCTTTCCCTCTGGGTGTAGAGTCCTACACCCAGAACCTGCATCTTTTGCTCACAGGGCTGTCTTCAGGAGAATGAGCTTGTTCTACTCACACAAACAGAGTGGGAATTGCCTCAGAACCTGTGTCCTTCCAGGCACAGCTCTTAGACAATAATTATGATACAAAACATGAATTCTCAACTCTCTTACAACTTGATTTGCAGAACTATAAGGTGTGATGAACTCTGTCTATTGATTAGCCTTTTGAGGTTGAGTTAATAATAGCGTCTGTAGGACTTTGCTCAGTGCCTCATTCTTGACCTCCTTCCATTCTTCGTACACCTCTCCCTGTATTTTAAACATACTTGTCCCTGCCTTCATTACCTAGAAACAATTGTATCTTTCATGAGGTTCAGGGTCAAATAGCTCGGCCAGCATGGTTCTGCTGAAACCCAACTACGTAAGTATTCAGAACTTTATTCTGAGACGGAATGTCACTGTCAGGGTTTATGCAGAGAATTCACATAATTTTAATTTACTGGATATTTTGTGAAGCAAAGTCTTTACAGGACAAAAATGAAATCAAGGACACTACCAGGAAGACTACTGCAAGTAAGAGATGATGATAGTTTGGGTGAGGACAAAAGCATTGGAGGTTCCTAGAACATGGTCAAATTCTGAATATATTTTGAACATAGAGCTCATATTTGGTGATTAATTGAATGTGCACCGGAAGGAAAGAATGATGAACGATGTCAAGAATAACCCCGAAGATACTGACCTGGATCATTGCAAGGAAGAATTTTGGGGTTAGTGAGAAGAGGGTAGAAACAGATATATTTTTTAATGCCTAATAATGCAACTGGAGATAAGCTAAAAGCTGATCAATCTTAGCAGCGTGAGAGGATCTAAGAGTTTTCTTCTCTTCTTGTCCCCCCTCATTTAGAGCAAAATCAGAACTAGAATATCCAACGTATATGCTTTCTGACGTCTTCATAGCCCATGTGTATTCCCATTGAAATCAAAATTCAACACCACTTTTGTGAAGCCCTTTTGGAACATTTCCAACTCCTACCCAGCCCTCCTTGTGCTGTATGTGTCTTGTTTAGCATTATGGACTCTGGAGTTAGACTGAATTCAAAATTTGGCTCAATCACTAACTTTCTTGGGTAAGTCACAAAAACTTTAAAACACCTTATCTGTAAAAAAAAGATAAAGAAAGAAAGAAAGAAAGAAAGAAGAAAGAAAGAGAAAGAAAGAAAAGAAGTAAAGACAATTCTCATAGGATTAAGTAAGAAATAAAAGAAAATGAGATAATACATGTAAATGATTTAGACCTGGGGTATGTCCAATCTTTTGGTTTCCCTGGGCCACACTGGAAGAAGAAGTATTGCCCTGGACCACACATAAAATACACTCACACAAATGATAGTAAATGAGATTAAAAAAAAAAAAAGTCCATGCATAATTTTCATGATGTTTTAAGAAAGTTTATGCATTTATGTTGAGCCCGATTCAAAGCTGTCCCGGGCCTCATGTGGCCCATAGGCCACAGGTTGGGCAAGCTTGATTTTAGGCTCTGGTATTCTGGTATTTAACACCTGGGTCTCCGGATGGACAAACATAAGGACCTGAGTTACAGCATCATAACATCACTGAAAGTAGAGTTGAATGGCTTTGTGTCAAATTTGCTCTTGTGTGCAGCTAAGAAACAGCTCCAGCCCCCCTCTGGATTGGTCACGGTGACCCACGTATAGTACGTGTTCATAAAGGTTAGCTATTTGCGTCACTGTTTGTACACGTAACACTTGCATCATATGGTATGTTTATGTGTCAGTCCATCTTCCTAGACCATACCTTTTGAGAGGGCAGGGCCACGATGATATGGCTTGGAAAACTTAACATGATTCTCTGACCTTTTTGTTTTTGGTCCTTCTCACCCCATCTCAGGAATAAAGACCCATGTCTTTATTGTCACGAACGGATACGAGCCTAGGCTTACTTTCATCCCTTCCCTGGCTCTTTGCTACCTGCATTGCCTCATCTCTTGTCTTTACCCTAAACCACCTGTTTTCTGCTTCTTTTTGAAAAATAGTAACCAAAAAAAATGAATTTTAAAACTAATGAACTATGATAAGGAAATACATAAAGTATATTAATCCTGAAAACTGGTGTAAACATCAGAATATTAATTTAGGCAATATAGACACACTCATCATTAGGCCTTGGAAGATAATGCTTGCAAATAATTAATAATAATAATGATAGGAAGAAGATAAATAACAAATACAGCTTTCACTAATAAAATAATAAATATAGATGACTAAGAGAGTCATTTGCCTAAGCATTTTCTCTTCATTTATTTTTTTGGCGGGGGTGGTTCCCTGGCTGAGAATCGAACCCAGGTCACAGTGTTGAGAGCGCCAAAGCTTAGCCACTACACCACCAGGGAACCCCTTTTCTTTATTTTTAAGAAAGGGGAGGGGGTGGGAGAAGAGGGGGGGAAGCTAAATATAAGGTGATGGAAAGAGAAGTCACATTAGGTGGTGAACTTATTATATATGAAGTTGACAATGCACTGTAGAATTGTATGCCTGAAACCTATGTAATCCTTGCTAACAGATGTCACCCCAATAAGTCTAACAATAAAAATGAAAATAAATAAATAAATAAATAAATAAATAAAATGGCCTATAAAAAAAAATTAGTTATCACAGTAGCCCTATGGGAAATACAGCATTATTTATATTTTACAGAAATTATCAGCAAGGGCATGGGAGAGAAATAATGCCGGAACCCTTAATGAAAAGGATGAAAACATAACAATTCCAAGCCCCATCGGACTAGGTTGGAATTAAGAAGAGGGCTGGATGGCTGCTGTGGGAATATATTCTGGCTCAACTGGGATTAATTCAGGAAAATTTGGGATACTGAGTGTGCATATGCTGAATCATTGGACCTGTCTATAAATGGCTGAAGAAGATAGGGAAGAGGAAGCAAAGGATATTAGAACACAAACACTGTAAGTCAGCACGACTCTGAAGAACGGCACTCAGCTGGAGACAGACTCACCTGCACTTAGCACACAGTTAGTGGCTTCCTTTCCCAACACACTTCCTGAATTTAAGCTCCTTTCATTTTTAAAATACAATATGACCAATAGTTAGGCATTTTCTCATGTCTCTTTGTCCATACGGTGTGAATTCCACTTTTTTTCTCTAGACTTGCTATAATACATATAGCTGCTATATCAATGACTCTGAACAAAAAATAGGAAAAAATACCATAGAACTTGATCTGCAAAGAGATAAGCATTTCGAATTTTTCCACTTTTAATTAGCCATTTTTATTTTTATAATACTTAGTGCTCATCCAATTAAGTTCATACTAATTTGCATATAGAAAATCTACAAAGGTTTTGGTGAGCCAGAATAAAAAGAGTTATAATTGAATATCTTCTATTTAATGTAATCACATTATAAAAGGATTAAAATCGTGTCTGTGATAATTTTTATCCCACTCAACTATTAAAAGCTTTAGCATTATTGAAATATAGTTTATATAAATTATTTTATTAAGAAACAAATTAATTTTGGTCAATTCTAGACACAAATCTTTTATAACTTTTTCACATACACTGTAGTCAATACATTATAATCCAGGAAATCTGAAAATCATTGATCTTGGAAATTATATTAGTGAGAACTCCTGGCTGCAAGTGACCAAAATTCCAAATTGAATGAATTAGACAAAACAAGGAATATGTTAGGTCAAAAAATATAAGGTATAGATAAACATCCAATACATGAGAAAGTTGGGAGTATAACTGAGGCTTAGAAACTCACAGAAATACTGTTTGAAGGATCGATATATTAGCTGAGCTGCTATTTATTTGTTTACTTACATTATTTTCTCAGTATAAATGTTATAAAGGATTCATCTATGAGTATATAGCAGAAAACGTGACCTTTAAAACTTCTGTTCTTTTTACCTGAAGTTGAATCTCACAGAGAGACCTATGATCTCCTTTAGTCTGGTATAGTCAGGTTTCCAAACCTGGGCCAATGGCTTCAGTCAGCAATCAGAGAACTCTTGTTTTTTTCCAGCTTTGATCAGTTTCTTATTCTTGGACCAATGATGGTGTTCAGGACATAGAGTCATAAAAACATGGTCTCTATTAAGAGGACCATTTATACATAGGGGAAAGTCTAAAAGAAAGAAGTACTGGGCAGACCAAACAGTAGTATCTATTACAGGAATATAGGAAGATAGTTTCCACTTCCTACATCAACTGTTCCTGGGGATCCAGTGACCTCTTTAATGTGGTTCAAAATGGTCCTTGGTACCAACTCTCAGACAGCTGTAAGCCGTTTTGACAGGTCAAATCTGTCAGGCATAGCTCTCCTCTTGCCATTTGTTATTCCTTCTCACAAAAGGAGCACTGTTAGTATTCACAACAACATTGATAAAATGAAATCATGTACTTATTCAATACCGAAGGCAGTGTTAGAGATTAATTAACCCTTATTGTTGCTATAGAAAAATAATAATAGTGCTCCATTGCTTCATTACTAAGATTGTAATTTAGCAGAAGTTCCATTCTGGAGACTTGCTTTAATAAGCACTGACCTTTAACAAATACCTGCAAATAGCATTAATATTTCCCTTCTCAATCCTCGCCCTCTCCACCCCTTGTACTCACTCTTGTCTTTGAAAGCACATTGGGTCAGACAGAGGGCACATACTGGATGTTTGGATTTGAGAACGACAAGCTTCACGGCCATTTGTATTTGCATAAAAGCAGACTCCTTTCTCAGACATTAGACATACACAGTGCCATTCAACCTGCTAGCTTCATTTCTGTTCAGTTCACCACCTGACAGTAGCTCCTGCTGTAAAGTATAACATAAATCTCAGCTATATAAAGGTAGTCTCCCAAGATCACTCGTCAAAGACATAAAAGGTTATTCTATGACTCACACCAAGGATGAGGCACTTGTTCGACAACTTGCGATTAGGAAACAAAGATGTTAAAATCTGATGGAATAGCTGAACCAGGTATCTTGAAAGATAAAAGTAGAACACAGGAAAATTATACAGAGAGCTTTGTTATTTTGACTGGAAGTGCTATGCCAGCAATATTATGAAGATACCTGGGTATAGGAGCAGCAGCATAATAAAAATGCTTGAATAAAAAGGGACTATCCCATGTATTTTAAAACAAACAGATACAAACACACACTCCATTTTATGACTTGCTGAACCAGCTAATGGCTTACTCCATAGGTGAAGATTTACACTAAGCCTTTTCTTTCCAATTTTCTTGGTACGCCGGGAGTTACTGATGCTGATTGAACTCAGTGGCTCAATAAACAACTTCGCTATCTCAAAAAATGCACCCTCTTTGCCAGCAAGATGTTTGGATTCATTCCAAGGAAAAGAAAAAAAAATCTGGTCAACAGAGAGAAGGGACCACATTGAAACATGCACTTGGATTTTCACTCTGGTCATAAATCATTATACACTCTGGCATTGATTAATTGGTCTTGCTCAAACCCTCCAGAATTTTTATGAAAAATTCGAGATAAAGGACAATGGCAGTATTAGCAGCAGACAGAAAGGGATATGTTTTTAAAACCTTGTCTGGAGATAACAGCACAGAGACAGAAATGTGCCACATTCGAAGTTGCTTTTGGATTATTTACATTTTTTAAGTGATTTAGTTCCTTTTGTCCAAGTCTTTATTCATTCCATTTCTTATCTCAAGTCTGAGAAAGGTGAGGATGACATGCCCTACATCTCCCACGTGTCAGTGTGACACCTGGGCACCCTGGACCCATGTATAAGTCTGTGCTAGTATGTCTAATTCTTTGGGGTTTTGCACTGGTCATTTAAGCTAGTATCTTAAATAGGTTAAAGGTGGGCTAAAACAGTGGTCTGAATGTCACATACAGTCAGTCTCATGGAGATGAGAATTGTAATTGTGACAATAGTTTCACTTTGAACATTAATAAGTTTTTCATTTCAGGACTAGTGTTGGCTGCTTTCTGCCATCTCCTTATCCACAGGCTTCTTGTCCTGCTTCACTGCTCAGTGATGATTTCTCTCACTTTTGTCTCTTTTAAGTCAGGCTTCTCATTGTTTTCCATAACTTGTTTGTTACCATCCTGAATGATACATATTACTCAGTAAACAATGGTTATTACTATGAATTTGTAGAACTGAAAAGTATGGTAAGGAACAGGAAGAGAAAAAGAAATGGACCAGTGAATCACATTCAGGAATCCAAATATTGACCCACGAGCATATGGGCACTTGGTACATGACAAGATATGGATGCTTTTGTATAGTGGATGGTTCCGAAGATGACATTGAGAAATGCATCATATGTTAAGCAATCCATGTATCCTGCTCACCAATGCAGCCTTATGACAAAAATCCCTGCATTTTTCTATGATTACCATCTTATTTCCATTTCCACTTTTTACAATAGTTTATACTAATTAATCTAGTTTAATACAAATAGCAAAATAATCTGTACCTTCTTCAAACATAAAATTAGCATAAAGGAAATAGAATAAGTATAAAAAATAAATAAGATGAAAACACATGTGGAAGAATTTGGATGTGAGGAGATGAAATTAATAACCTATTGGTTCCTGAAATGTATAAAACACAAAGTACATATAGGCTGTTAACAAAAAGCAGCAGAATGAGTCATGGAGTACATTATTAATACATGCTGCAGTTCTCAATCTCTCTGATGCATAATTAACAACCGAAATAATAGTATATTTAAAATTATAAATCTATGTATGAATTAATAATTTGGGAGACAGGTATAAGTGTTGTGCTACAGGAAACACCATTCTTTCTCATAAGTCAAGTACATATACTTCTTAAGTCATAGAATCAGAGCACCGTTGTGTTAGAAAGGTCTTTGTATGTCAACTAGTCAAAAGACTCATCAACCTTGTGCTCCTTGATACTACGTTCCGGACAAGCTGAAGTCATGCTCTTCGAAGAGCTTTGAAAGTTAAGTAAGGAAACCAAGACTTCTTAACAAAAATGGAGTAGTATAAAATGAAACTAAGATTCAGGATACCTTGGTTCTGGTTCTGGCTGAATCATTAACAAGTAGAGGAGCAAATTTTTTGACCCTGCTGGGTCCACATATTCTCATCTGGAAAATAAAAGAAATAAGCAAGATAATCTTAAGGACAATTCTAGTAACATTAAATCTGCTTATTCTATAAATATATTTCTGAATAGATTTTTATTTAAAAAGTTTTTCATATAGTCAACCAAAAATTTAGTGATAAGCTTTGAAGAAGTAATTGTTCTTAGTTCTAGATATGTCTTAACTCATAACAAACCACACCACAAAGCTTAGTGGATAAGAAATGAACATACATTTTGACCACAGATTTGTAAGTTGGTCTGATCTTGGTAGTCATCTGCTTGTCTCTGCTCTACTTGGCTTCAGGTGGGACAGACCAAAGGCTAGTAGCTGGAGTATTGTTCACTCAGATGTCTGATGGCTTGTGTTGGCTGTGAACTTGAACCTTAGCCTGTGCTGGTGGCCAGAACATTTACATGTGACCTTTTCATGTGACCTGAGGTTCTTTTCTCACAAAATGATTAGTAAGGGTCCCAGCCATCATTGCTCAGAGAGACAACCAGGTAAGCTCTATCATCTTGTATGACCTAGCTGTGGAAGTCATTCAGAGTCACTTCTTCATCTATCCACTGAAGAGGAACAAGTCACTAAGTGTCCACTAAATTCAAAGGGAGAGGACTCAAACCCCACCTTTGTATGACAGACATTAGTCTTTCGTGTTAAGCCTTACAAATATTTAAATTTTATTATCACGTTTTCTTAAATTTTTTCTTTTCTTTGCTACATATATTATTCAATTTCTGTAAACTTTTCTATCAGGCTACATTTGGGATTTCTGACATCAACTTTCTGATTCTACTTTAGAAATCCTTTTTATTTGGTTGTGTAGATGAGACTACTCTTCTCAAAACTGTGAAGCAATAACTCTCAATACATGATTCTGACATCTCTGGGGGAGTCTCTAAGATCTTTTCAGGGGTCTTCAAGGTTAAAACTACTTTCTTAATAATACTTAGGCATGGAATTTTTTATTCTCTCAGGTGTATACAGTGGAACTATTCAATCCTACATAACAGTTGATTTTATTGTCAAAAGATACCTTTTTTGGAAAAAGGTAAATCATGATGTTCCTTTAGATATAAAATGATCACGTGTTTAGGTTTTGACTCTACTAACTGAAAGAACAAGGTATATGAAGAAAATGGCTTAAAGGAGAAGTCAGGAAAGCCCAAATGTACAGAGTAAAGGATGTTGAAAGGAATTGTAAATAGAGGCAAAACTATTTTTGTTTTTTCACAGGGTTCAAGGAAAGACATTCAAACCCTAACCAGAAGAGACAGTATTTGTACACCTTTCAGCTACCTACAACTACCTACAGAGTGGTCAGTAGATCCCATAAAACTATCAGAAACTGAGAAGGTGGACAGGTGTATTATAGACCATGCAGAGAGTTCTATTGAAGAACATTCTCTCCCACGTACAACACGTTAAATCAGAACCGTATGTGAGAATCGGGTTATCTTCCACGAAGCCAACATTAAAGCAGTGTGCAAATGTGTAAAAGAAGGCTTCGCTTCTCACGATTTTTTTGTTACAAGTAAAATTACTTTCATAAAATGTTAACATATAATGAGTTTCTTATTAATTTAAATAATACTTAACATTTAAGTTTTCCTCAGTTTCAATTTCTTTTTATCTTTATTAAATTTGTTGGGGGTGACATTGGTTAGTAAAATCATAGAGGTTTCAAGTGTACATTCATTTCTATCACGCATCGTCTGAATATTGCATTGCTGTTTCCGAACAGAAACCAGGGGGTCCTGCTGCCCCTTGCCCATAGGCCAATTTCAAAGGCAATGGTGTGGTGACAAGGAAAAGAATCCCTATCCTAACAGTTACATCATTTTTAAACACTCACATAAAAGTAATCCTACCATCCTCAACCAAACCAGACCAGGTTCAGGCTGCCCCTGGAGTTTCCTTCCCTCTTAGCAATACTGTCCTTGGAGGCTGTAACACCAGGACCCCCCGGCCACCGGGCCCCAGGCATCAGGAGCCTGCGTCACCCCCCTGCACCTAGGCACCCCAGCTGTGATCTCAGAGAGCCAGAGCCCGAGAGAGGAAGAGGGATTTCTGGTCTCCCTTTTACAGTCCCCACCAGTGCTCTGCACACCGGAAAGGGTTCAACTTTCCAGTCCGTCCCTGTCCTAAGCGGGCTGATTGGCATCCGCCTCTGTAGCCACGCCCCGGAAGCGAGCAGGAGGGTCCTTTCCTCTGTCAGTCATATTCGTGCCCCAGCATGCGTCTTTGCACGGCATGCTGCAGCCACGGGGGAAGGGGGCGGGGTCCTTCACAGGCCTCAGCCGTTTTGTTTGCAGTCACCCCCGCAATCTTCTACCGGCCTCCCCCTTCCCGCAGCGACTTTGTGTGCGCACCACCCAGAGTTAGTTCTCATTCTGTCACCAAATATTGGACTCCTTTTACGCTCTTCTACCAATCCCCTTCCCCTCTTTTAATTTTGAATACAATAAATATTGAAAAATATGACCCCAGGAGCAAAAGATCTATTGATCCTCAATTAATGCTAAAAATGCAAAGGATCTTGAGACCCAAAGCTTAAGAATCAATTCTTTCAGATCTATAGTTACGAACAGGATCAGAATGGGCCACCCCCCAAAGATGCCACTTTGGTATAAGGATTATTTTATGCTGAAAGTAATTGAGATGCAGGAACAGATACCTACACGTCGGCCAGGGCACACATTTCCCTCGGGAAGGTGTTCTCCCCTCAATTCCCTTTCCCAACCCCATTTCTAACCAGGAGGAGGGCGGTCAACTCCACATGAGCCTTTGTGGTATGCAGCATGGTTTGAGCTAAAGGCAACGTTAGCAACAGTCTCAAGAGAATTATCCTCCCCATGCCCTTGAGAACTCAGAAGCATTTGAATTAAGGGCCTTGCCCACGAGAGATTATCAGAGATATCTTTTTTGGGTTTTCTTGTAGGGCAGGGCAAACTTCTACTTACTAAATATCTGTTCTTCTCATCATCCTGCAATGACCCTTTGAAGCCCTTGAGGTACTTTACCTGATCCCCAGCTCAGGATGTCTTCTATACCTAAGTCCCCATGTTTCTCTGTCAGTCTCTCATGCACGTGGGCACTCTGACTCCTGTGCACGAGGTTCCCATACACATGTATGTATGATTTGGTTATTTTCTCTTGCCCATCTGTTGCATAACTATTTGATTATTAGACCATCTAGAAGAACCTGGGGGTACAGGACAGTTTGTTCCTCTCCCACAGTTGGCTTTGTGAGCAAGTGAAACTCACTGGCTCGAACCCCAGGCTCCCCCACGTGGTTCCCCAGATGAAGACCCTGTGGCATCTGACACAGGCCAGCGGAAGGTAAGCATTCTTCCATTTCGGTGCAACCTCAGGTCTCTGTCTACAGGATCTGGTGGAAGCAAAAGGGGTGAGAATCTTTTCCTCTCTTCTCAATTTAGATTGCCAGGAGAAAATATCTGGAACTATTAATGCTAGTTTCTTGGGCTAGCGACTCTTGGTTACTTGGTATGAGCACTTAGAGGTTTTGTTTTTCGCTTTCTCTGTCTAGTTCCTCGCTCTATCTCTTGCTGTCTGCCCTGAGACCCTGACCTTATGACTGATGAGAATGTTTTCTTTCTGGCCTCTTCCATCCAGAGGCCAGGCTTTGCCAGAGCACGTCTTGCTCTTGTAGACAGCGATGACAAGCTCTCAGGGAGTTTTCTATGTCTGCCCTGTTCATCCCAGAGATGGTCTATTGCTCACCCACTGATGGATGCCTGTGCATCTGCCGGGCTGCTGAATGGGCTGTGGATCCAAGCTTAGGGACTCTTAAACCTTATTCTGTTCAAGAAGGGCAAGCATATGACTCCCTGTGTTTGGGGACAGCTGTTGAAAGACAGGCCTCTCCATCTTTCTCAGGCTAACTCCCGAAATAACTCATTCTCTTTTGGGAATGCCTCTTGCATCCCTAGCATTGGATTGAATTGCCATAAATCCTACTATCAAAGCCAGACAATGGATCTTTTATATATTTTTTTGGTACAGAGCTTGCATTGTTATAATAGCTAGTCATTAAGATTCTTTTCATCAGATGAAGGACAGAAATTAGAAAAAAAAATCGAAGTCCATTCAGA
>PVJL010005431.1:0-55000 GCA_004026885.1 Lyroderma lyra | reverse complement strand
ATGAGATAACAAAGCAACTGCTTAGTATTAGACCCTTCTAATTCCCTTCAGATTTCTGTCCTTGTTGACGATAGCTCCCCAGAACAATGACATGAAATAGTTTTTTAGAGTGAAATGAAGAAGAATTAGTATCTAACAGTCAAAATTAATCATTAATATTAGCATTGCTCCAACATAAAACAAATATTAATAGTAAACAGTTACTTAGGAGAGCTAAGGGCACGAGTCCTATATTCTATTTGAAACTATCCGAGTATATTAATAAACATTTGTTTTTTACTAACCGAAGCTATAATGTAACAGATCCTATCCAATTACAAATTTACACAATTATATAAATAAAATCAAATTTAGAAATAAATACTTGTCAATAGGAGACAAGTGTCAAATGACAAAACTAAACAATTTAGTCATGAGGCCCTAGTTTTTCAGGTAATATGGGCTAGCTAACGTGGATTTGAAGGGTTGGGATCAGTGGGCTCATGTGTCAGGTTTTCTTGACAGTGAGGTGTTTCCTGTGAGTGTGGGCTGACTTTGGTTTCCATTTGTGATATGGGCTGTGCCCCAAGGGTCTGATACACAAATCCTCTTTATCACAAGTTTTAGATATGTTATGGAACCAAACTAAAATGAAGTAACTTATGTCAAAGACAGAATTAAAACAGTCAATACAGACTCATAAAAGAAACGTAACCTAAACGTAGAGAAATGTACAGCTCTTCTCAGAAATCAGTAGAGGATGGCATCCACTCCCTGAACACCTGGGATTCATTATTCCCCAAATTCCACTACCCTGATTCGAATAAGAAGGAGGAAGACTACTAGGCAACCCATCAGCTAAAAAAGCCAACTAACCGCCATATTGATTCCATAAAATGCCCTTCGTTTGTGAGCAACTCAGAACTCATTGTTCCTGTAGCCTTGACTTTCCCATCTTGCAGGTTAGAAGCCTTATAATACATTTATCTTTCTGCTCTGTTTTAAGCATGCAGAGTTTGGTTTTTGACAATGTGATTTAGGAACCAAGAGCTTAGATAGTAAGAATGTGTCTCTGTGAAATGCACAATGACACAAGGAGACAGTCCTTGGATTAGGTAAATCTAGCCAGGCATGTGATTTCCGTAGGGCTTGATTTATTACATTAATTACTCAAAAAAGCCAGAGTGAATCATGAGGTCAAAAAATGATCTCAAGTTTTGCCAACTAGTTGAGTCTGTATTGTTCTCACAATGTACGCATTGTGATTTCACAGAGAACAGGAGAGAGAGAGACAGAGAGAGAGAGAGAGAGAGAGAGAGAGAGAGAGAGGGAGAGAGAGAGCAGGGGTGTTTCTAGTAGAAAGACATGGTTGGTAGAAATCATTTTGTCCATTACATTATGTAATGTTCTTTGGAAAATAAAACATGTGTGGGAAGAAAGGTGTGAAACTCCACGTACACCTGGGAGAGTAGGACCACTCTAATCAGACCAGACCACTGGCTGGGAGTAGTAGAAGAATGCAAGAGAGTAGGAAGGAACACTTTTTTGCCCCTTCAGAGAAAACGGTAGGGGCCTTTCATCACCCTGCAAGCAAGTCTTCCCAGCCTCCCCGTATATCTTTTCATAGTTACCTTAGGCTACTGATGCGCTCTTACAGCTACTCAGTTGTTAGTTTATTGAGGGCAGACATTTTCTGACTCATCTCAAAATCCCTGGACTTTGCAGGGTACCTGGAAAGACCCAGCACTCAGTAAGTATGGGAAGGAAGAGGGGTGAGAGGAAGGAAGGAATCACGAACCCCGAGAGCAGCATTGGACTTGCTGAAGGAATTTGACCCTGCTACCAGGATCCAAGATAAACTCTGCCTTCAAGACAGTAGCTCTTGGACAGAAGGTGGAGGCACCTAAAGATGCCTCATGTGAGAATAAGTGGTTTTACCAACTTACAGAGAATGCCACATCTGAAAAATAAGGTGAAGGGGTGCCAAACTAAAGGGTTTTACATCTCTAACTTCCTGACATCTCTAACATCTCAAGACTGTCTCCAATTGTATATTGGTCAGATGCAGACAACATTACTGATGCGTGATGATCTCATTAACAACACAAATCTCATTGGAGAAGGTGCTAAAAATGAAGTGCACTCCTTATTAACCAGTAAGAGAATTGAAATGGGCTTAATTTAATTTAGCTCTAAGGAATTGTAGGGCTCTGCAGCTAGCTGGGAACGATCCGATTTAGGTCCCCACAGAAAGTGCTGTGTACTTGAGTCAGGGAGAGAGATGATTCCGGTCCTTTCAGTGTGTGTGGCTTAGTGTGATCGTTAACTCGACTTGATAAAGCCACCAGCTTAGAGAGAGAGAGAAGGCTAGAAGGTCACAGGTTGAAACTTCTCCAAGCACAGTCCATTAGAGACATTTCAGAAACAGTTTTATAATTTCTCCTTGAACTCTCACGGTTCCCGCATTAGACTATTTACATTTTGACACACATCGTGTCAGTCAAGTAAGAGGAGATAGATGTCAAGTGCTCCAGGGCTCTAATATACCATTCAGGAGGGGGCCAGTGGCTGCGGCAATGAAAAGGCGAGGAAAGGAGACGTGGTTTTAAAGAATCCTTTGAAACATAAAAGAAAAATGACAGTATGCCTTGCTGCCTGATTGTCTCCTGTACAAAGGCAACTGACACTGACTAGAGTCGTGGCCTTGTAGCCCACGTGCCTTCTAGATGATCTAAATTACTCAGGCTTGAAATGAGAAAACGTGCGGCCTCGTCTCAAATGTAGGCTGATACAGGCATTGGGTTGTTTTCCATCAAACTTCAATACGAAGCATCCTTCAGTCCCCCCTCCCCTCCCCCACTCCCTTCACACACAACCAGAATGAAAACCCGGAGTGAAAAACGTTGTATTGATTCTTGCTGACCTGTATCATGAACAGTTGCTCCTACGTTCTTGATGGTCATAATATTACTAATATTAAACCTCGGCCGTGTCATTTCTAAGCTGGCCAATGGGACTCACCACCCTGTTTTCAGGACGTCACCAGTTCTGAATTTGGAGCTGAATATAGTCACGTCTTGCTGGCTGAATATTCCCTGAGGACCTGGGTACCCCTTTTGGCTGGTGAGCAAACACATCTAAGGCATCTTGTTTCAGGCCTGTTGCCAGCCTCTCTGACTTTCTCAGAGTGCATTTGCATTGCTAATTCCATCTATTGCTTCACTGACTAAATAGATTAGCCCAGATAAGTCTTACATGCTTTTTCCCCCCTGTTAGGGGCTGAGTTAGAGATACTTTGCCCATTTTCATGGAAATGTGTGGGAAGCAGGTGATCAGCATTTACTGAGCGCCCAGGTTGTGATCCCAGCCTTTGCACGGTTGGCGGGGTTCTCCAACTTGGGCGTGCATCCTATCCCTGGAGTGGTTGTTTATTAAAAATTGAAGTGCTAGTGCCTTGTTTCAAATCTATAGCGTCAGACTCAGAAAGTGGGCCTGAAGATACACGGGAATTGCACCATTGACGCAGGTGGGCCTGGAGTCCATATTTGGAAAACATCAGTGTATGATCTAGACAGAACCCACCAGCCTGTCATCGTGAAAACAGTACGAGATTCAGAAGCATATTTCCTTGGTTCCATTCTTAGTTTCTTGTATTAATTTATTGTTTTGTTGCCCTAATAAATTAGCATCTCGAAGCCCATTTCTTTGTCAATGACAGCAAGGAGGGAATAAAATTGTGTGCTTTCATCCTAAGGGACCCATCTACCATTATAACTCAACTCATTTTGTTAATGTTGGGTTTTAAAAGAAATTTTAGGGGTTCCCTAGTGGTGTAGTGGCTAGGCTTTGGCGCTCTCAATGCCACGGCCTGGGTTTGATTACTGGCCAGGGAACCACCAAAAAAAAAAAAAATCCAAGAAATTTTAGTTTTGTTTTTTTTTTAACTTGTTTTAGAGAAAAGAAATCTAGACTAGGGGAGTACTGAGAGCATTTTCACTAAAATAAGAATGTGCTATAATGCTTTCGGAAAAACTGTACATCTAAAGTAGAGATACATGCAAATGAGCTCTACTTTTATTCATAACAATTTTTAGTAGGTAGACATCAGCCACG
This sequence comes from Lyroderma lyra, assembly GCA_004026885.1. Classification (NCBI taxonomy): domain Eukaryota; kingdom Metazoa; phylum Chordata; class Mammalia; order Chiroptera; family Megadermatidae; genus Lyroderma; species Lyroderma lyra. Next base: position 50,908 of record PVJL010005431.1, on the reverse strand, counting down.
TGGTGCAAGGCCAAGAACCAGTCCCGGGACTCGTGAAACAAACAAACAAACAGAAAACAACACACCATCTTAGGCGTGGTGACCAAAAAAATAAAAGGCCAAAGTCAGAGGTCAGAAGCATTTATATGAGACCCCGAAGACTAGCACTGATTCAGTCAGAAACCCGAATAGTGTTCTAGTCAGAGGCTGGGGCAAGGGGTACTTATGGGAAAAAAGAAGGAAACAGTGACTTGGTGAAGGCTAACAAATCTATCAATGGAGGAAGGCATTTTTATAAGTGCAGATAAGCTAACATAGTGATGCTCACTCTAACAGGTGTTTTTTATTTTCTCAGTCATCATAGTATCTGCTCACTGGTTACCTTTGCGAACAGTCGTTGAGGGCATAATGATACTTTAGGTCCAGCTCAAAGGTTATTTTGTCCAGTTTTAACCTTCCAAAGGTTTGAGGCCCAAGACCTGTAAAGCAATTCCTTTGGGATGGCAGCTCCACCTCCATTTTAAAGTAGCTCGGTTTATATTATTTTCCTACTAGCCTCAGAGAGTATGGCCATGCCAAAGAATCAAAACCAACACTGTGGGCTTGGTAATGCTGTGCCGTACATTTGGGGTCTAGGCTCTGATCCAGAACTCAGATCCTAATAATTTGTACCAACCACAAAATTAAATGCCAGTGGAGAAAGAAATTTACAAAAATGTGCGCTTCCTTTCCAAAATTATATTCTTAAACTCTTTCAGAGCAATGTTAGGTCTGGGGTTACTAGCTAATTTTCTTTCCTTACTGTGAAGAAATTCTTATGATGTATTTAGTTACTACAGTTGTTGCTGGGTGATAGTCCTGCATTCGGCATGATAAATGGAGCTTCCGGAAACTCCCCATCCACAGACACTCCCACTCCCCCAGGCCTTATACAAAAAGAACATTCTGAAAAAAAATATTATGTGGGTACTATACCCACGCCTATCTATAGCAGAAGGTATAATCATATGAATGGAATTTTAGGGGCTGTCTTTGCAGACGTGGTTTTACATATGCAACTTAGCAAGGGAGGGGCTGGGAGTGGGCAAAAGACATCAGAATAATTTATGATTTTTCTAGATTGTATTGATTTCATTGAATATCTTTTCTTTCAATAACATTTGGCTAGTTTTGATTTCTAATTAGAGCTTATAAAAAATAACATGATAGACACCAGACCAATGACATTGTCTTTGGAATCAGAGGCATACGGAATGAGGGACTCGACAATTCATGTGTGGATTCTTCTGCACCTGCGCAATTACTTTCTGAGTTATGCACTTGAAAGCCTAATGCCAGGCCTCAAGGGTAGATCAAGGTATGCCCTGGCAGCAACTGTCTAAGGAAAATTTCCAGCACCTGCAAATATTAATTGTTAGTCGAATTTAGACAGCTGAGATAGGCAACTCCTCCCCCCACACACCTTTTAAAAATGTGGTTCCAATCACCATTATGAATAACTAGATGACGTCTGACATTAATAAATGCAAATGTGCTTCTAGGTCAGGTTAGTTTCTACAATATTGAAGCGAGGAAGTGATGTTCTCTTTAACTAGTGATTAAAATTAAAATTTCTTATAATTACCGAAGAGAAAAAAGTACTGGTTTAGACATCAGTGATGACACACCGTGTAAGAGGAACTGAATACTAAGACTCGTATGTACCTCTCTGTCTAGCGCTTGTAAGACTTTCACGTTGGGGTGAAGACTGACGTGAGGAGCCAGAGGAAGAGTCTGCAAGGAAGAGAAGACGCTTGTCTCACTGCTGTGAACGGTACTTAGGTCGCCGACCCAAGTCAGTAGACTGTTTAGGGGCAGGAAGAGACCACACTTAGCCAATGACATTTCTTTTTCTTTTTGTCCTTAATACAGCACAGTGAGCAGTACGAACTTGAAACCCCATACACATGTGTGGAACGAATGAACAAGTCAGTAAAGCACTTCTCAAATGTCTTTTCTGAAGAAGACGATGATATGGAACCTGAAGATAAAAAGATGAAAGATTCCCCATCACAGTCGGAGCCTGTGAAAAGAGTCTTCAACCTCTGGCCAGTCATTGCAGTTTATTGCCAAATTCATACCTAAGAAGTATTTTTAGAATTTAGTTTTTGACGTGGGAAAGAGGAGAGGAGACAAATAGATTTTCTGAGAACTATGGCAGGCATGCTATGTTCACTTTCTCATAACACAGACATTATACCTCCCATTTTGCAGATTGTGAAGCTGAAGCTTGAAAAGGTAGACTGGCTTCCCAAGAGACACGCTACTATAAAATGGCAAGAAGTATTTAATTCCCTTTAGAAATTGGACACCTAGAAGGCCGAAGAAATTGTTTTGGAAAACACAAAACAAAACAAAACAAAACTTCTTTGTGTGGCTCTTTTATATATTCTACTGTAGGCTACTGTGTAATGAACACACAGCCTTGTCTTGGCTTTTGGTTTGACTCCTGACAATCTATGCTTTCAGTTAAATCAGTGCTCAAGACGAATTACAAATGTCCATGTATATATAGAGACCAATAAAACAACGAAGAAATGGGTGTAGAAGCAAACCCTCGACTGTTAAAATCTTTGATTCCACATTTCATTCAGAGCCGTTCACTGAGTAATAGCTACATGGAGTCCCCTATAAGTAAGACTGATTGTCGTGCTTCAGGAAATGAGGAAGAGAGCTAATTAGAAAAAATGACACTACCACGTGGTGGGGATGATCATGGAAGGTTATAGATGGACTACGTCAGCAGGAGGAACAGACAAGCTTTGCATCAACAGAGAATCTAAGTGGGAAAAAATGCAATCAATGGAATAGCTTGGGGCCCTCACAGAGGCACACGCTCAAAATGCTGTTTGTTTAGTGAACTTGACTACCTCTTATTGTGCTCAAATCTATTAGAAATTAAAGACTACATTGCTCCATTAGGAAGATGCCAAATGGGACACTTTTATAAGTAAGATAAATAAAAGTTTGGCTAAAACTAGCAACTAGTTACTATTTTATGGTACTAAATTGTAGAATAATTTACATACAAGAGAGTAAAGGCTTTTCTAAAAGGACAATGATTTCATCAGTTTTGTGTGTTTAAAAGATTATTCAGTGTAAAGAATGACCTTGGACGGAAGGCAAGGTGTCCTAGATGGGGGGCAGTAAGTGATAGTCCCAGTAAGAAACAAGTAGCTGCTCATACAGAGCAGGCAGGCAGGGAGAGTTGGGTCAGAGGGAGTCTGGTCAGGATGAGTCATGAAGAACCATGCGGTTTTTGTAGGGACTTTCATGAAAAGAAGCCGCAGGAAAGGACAGAGCAAAACTTCCTAAGACCACATGCAAAGCCTCAGACCACACCACATAGTATTCTGTTTTGCCATTTTAACTTCAGGAAACTTAGCAGAATAAGGTTCATAGACACAAGGTTGCAACATGGGACATGGCCAGTTTGGACGATCATCTTCCCGTTTGTACACACCTGATGCATATTTTCTGTTTGCTGTTTCAGACCGACTTCTCTCTCTCTCATCCCCCAATGCCTGCCTCCCTTTTGTGGCCCGTGAGGCTGACCTTTCCGGACACACTGGCCTTAGACATCCCTGGATGTGCACCATCTGCTGGCTCTACATTGCTCTGGAGATCCTGATGCTGGATCTTCCCTACCCCTTCGGGCCCAGCGTGCCTTCGTGTGGGTGGCTCACCCTCCCCTCAACAGCTCATGGGCACAACCCCACAGAACTCTCTGACTCTTGCTCGCTCTTTGCACCCTTCAGCTACCTCATGGCTGAAGACACCATGTGACCGCCCAGTGCCCATGCCTGACACAACCCAGTGGACCTGACACTTCCTGGGCGATTAATAGCCAATGGGGCTGTTCAGGCTCTTGAGAGACCTCACAGCTTCATGTCACTTCCTGGAGATGTTGTGTAGAACCCAGCAATCTGTTGGTTGTAAAGATGGGGGCCAGCTCTGGAAAGCACGTTTTTGGATATTTGCTCTCCCGTGGTTGCCTCTTTTCCTGTCCCCTCACATCTGCTTCCTTGGATTTTGTCCTCCCAAAGAATGCAGGGCCATGCACTCTGTTTAAGATATACTTGCCCTAAGATACCACCTGGTTTCCCACTTGGGACAATGGGATGGATGGCATGATTGGGGGATTCAGAGGAGACTGGGCTTTGGTGTTTCTATTCCCTCCTCTTGCTGGCCAGTTCCACCCTGGGTCTCTCATATAGTTAGCCTCTCTGAGTTCTAGCATCTCCGCCCTCCCCTGGTTCCTCCCAGCCTAGGGGGAAATAGTGATGCCAAGGGACTGTGCCATCTTTATGGCTTTCTTTTAACCCTGCCCACCCCTTGGCAATTTGTTCATTTATAATGTAGCCTCAATTATCCTGTGGATTGTATTCAACATCTTGTTTGAAAAATTTTGCAACTTATCCAGAGAATACACCTAATAAGTCAAGTTGGACATTGACATGTTGATTATCTTACAATAGAAACAATGGAAAAGTTTATAGAAGGTATAGGTGAAAAAAGACACTGGCTGACTCCTATCAGTAATGGAATTGAACTACGTCATCACTAATGTCTCCTGGGTCTAATGGTCTGTGATCCTAGCTCCGAGACCATCACCATTTTCAATGTCCATCATATGTATTGAATAACGTGATAGGGAAATTATGGTAGTTTTTCTTATTTTGAGTTGTGCTGGTAAACGACATAAACAGGAAAAGTGTTGTGATAGACTAAAACAAACAAACACACAAAACCACTTGGCTTAGACTCAGAATAAATGAGATACAGCTATCACTGAGGTACTCATTAGCTATATGACACTGAACAAGTCATTGCTCCACCTTGAGTTTTCTTGTACTAATATGTGAACTGGACTTTGATATACCATGCTACATGGCTTCCACGGTTACTATAAAGATTAAATACTATAAAGCATGTGAAAGTACATTGTTTTGCTAGAGTCTTAGTAATATAAATATGGGTAGAAATATTTGCCCTCCATGGAAATAGCCTAATATGGACAAAGAATTGCAAACCACAATTAAGAAACAGAAAACAGTGGGTGTGTCTATGTCTTTGAGAAGAGAATAATAAGTTCTGTGCTCATCCATGATGAATTCATCTTTTGATATCAATTTTTATAAATCTTAGCCTAAGTAATGCAGACTTAGACACAAGGCATAAGATAAAAAAAGACCTGCTTTACATTATTTGCAACCAAATAAAAATTACTTTCTGCTTATTAGTTTTACAAAGATATATTTTTACTCAAAATGTCTGAATTTTTCTTTTGCTGACACATTAATTCATCCAGCATACTTGAAAAGAATCACTTTTCCAAAACAAACAAAACATTTGCCTTCGAGGAAGACAGCCACAAGCACAGACGAAGCCCCAAGCAAACCGTGGTCCAGAAGTGAGGCTGGGAGCCAATTTCTCTGGCTCCGAAATGCTTTGCCTCATTCTGGGGTAACTCCCAGCTGCTTTGAACCAGATATTCATGGTTTTCACGTACATACCCTGTCTGAAATGGCAGCATATGTTACCACAGGCATTCGGTTCACTCTTATTCCTGAGACTAATTTAAGAAGGACATTTATCAACGGTTCCCTTTTTCTTTGGTTCACATGTTGAAGTTTTGCTGACATTCACTGTAGAATTGAAGTCAGATTCAATATCCCATCAATTTTCAGCATAGAAAAGCCCGCATATTTCAGCTGTGTCAGTGTATTCACAGTAAACACATTTAATAATATCAATTACTGACTACAACACTTTCATGATCTGGAAAAACGTATACAGCCTCTTGGAGATAGGAGTTGTTTGCAACTACCAGGATAATGTATTCATCATAGAGTATGATGTAAACATTTTCAGGGGGTACTAGCATGATCTTTTGTGATTCTTTATTTTGGGGAATAAAAATCTAGGCTGAAGCCTGAATAAATCATCTAATTTCTCCACATATGGTTCTTTAAGAAATCATTTGATTCACTTAGGGGAGCTATATTTAAATATCCCAGAGAGGAAAATTAATTGGAAATTCCACCCTGACTCTTGGAAACTACATATAGTTGAATTCAATATAGCGATAAAAAAGTGGTTTTTTGTTTTTTGTATCAGGATGATCATCATATACTCTATTAGTTGCTTTGTATGTTTATTCCTTTTATTATATCAAAAATTATATGAAGTCAAAATTAGTATCCCCATTTTATAGAAGAGGAAACAAGGACTTCAAGATGGTAAATAATTCAGAGCCAGCAGCTCATAAGTGAGAGAAATAGGTTTTAACCCATATTTTGATAATTTAAGACTAAGTTCTATCAGTGATATTCTGAGCTATTTGTTCTATTCAAGAAGGCAATAGGAATTGAGTTCTTTTAAATCTTGATTTCTAACACTACATACAGTATTCTTTTCCACAAGAAAAATTTCTCCACCCCTCTCCTTGAGACCTTACACGTAATGCTACTCAATAGAAAAACCTCTCTGTTATGCTTTCTTACAGATTCTAAGAAAAACAAAGAACAGAACAGAACAAAACAGAAAACCTCTCACCTCACAGTTCCTTGCAGGATCTAATATGCTTAGCTAAGAGTCATATTAGGATTGCCTTACTTTATGGAGTCAATAGTGGAATGAAGTCTCCAAAACTTTAGAAAGATTTAAAAATAGGAGTTTCTAGAAGAATTAGAAGGGGATCTTGATTTTGGAAAAATCCACCTAGTCAAAGGACGTAGAACAGACAGCCTAGTTTCCTCTTCCTACCATGTCCCTTGTACTAGGTTTATGGAAATGTGTTGCCCATAACAGGATAAAGCCATTGGCGCCGTGCTTGCAGTAGTGACATCCTTAGCTTCTCACGGCTGTAAGTGAGATGAGTCAGTCAAGTATCCCTAGATAAGAAAGTTGCATGCATAGGGCTACTCCATGGGGTCCACAGACCTGAAAAAGAAGCTGGTGGGCTCAGTTTCAGCTGCCCAAATGACACTATTAAGTGGAGGTCACAGCTGATCTGAGAGATACGAACACTTTTTAAAATATTGGGACATGACCATGACCTCAGCAGGGCTAAAAGCAAAACCTCCATCTACTCATGTCAGAGAGACAAGAACAGCAAGAAGGAATTCTAGCACAATCACAAGGGGCGAGGTCAGAGGCCAGGCTCCTGGGATCTTAGAACCTGGCAAGCTCCACCGTGGAAAAAGAACCAATTCACCAGGTGAGGAGGCTGGACGGGAGAGAGGGAGCCCATTCTGTGCCTCGACATGACTGCATCATGGAGAAGGCTGCATCAACCAGCCCAGGCGAACCCCTGTGGATGGCCACAGGAATGGTGACCGTAGGGAGGGGGTTCTTTCGGAGAACAGAACAGCAGGAATCCCTTCCAGACAGAAGATCTGGAAACAATGGCCCCAGGACAGAGCATTGGCATAGGACAGAGCAAAGCCCATGTACCTGACTCCCCTGGGCTTCAAGCGCTGCTCCTTTGCATTTCTGTGGCAGAAGGAAGTTGTGGGTTCCCCTTCCCCTTTCTGGTTCCCACTCTTTCCTTGCTCTTCACACACATTGTCAATTAATTTAATCCTCAACCAATGCTATGAGGAAAGAGGAGATGTTAAGTACACTCAGAGCAGTGTTTTACACCCAATCTTGTTCTGGAATGCATGAGCTTGGCCACTTTTTCATACTCCTAGACTTCACAGGGGAGTATAGAATATGTTTGGGTGGGAGTACACTAGCAGAGAAAGATTTTTGTGGTAGCTCCTCCATTCTGGACTAGCCCACGGACTACAGCTTATAAATGTCAATAAGGGCCTATTACCATCTTTCTAACCTGGAGCCAGGCCCTCCAGGAAGGCCCAGAAGGCAGAAAAGACCCAGAAACATGGAGGAGAAAGGAGAGAACAAGAGAAGAGTCAGGGCCATCCGAGAGAGACGCTCGGTGAACTGAACTTCCCTTAGAAGCTGCAAGGAAAATTCCGTATTATGGCCTTGACTTTGTTTTGTTCAAAAGAGATTAATGATCAGATTGACTTCTTTCTATTAATGAACCATCTCCTTTACTATTCCAAACAATTCAGGCATAACTAAGGGTTACATGTATTAATTATTGTAATGATTGTAAAGTATTTGCTTTTGTATTCATCTCTGTCAGTGGACTATGAGTTCCTACAGGCTGGTGGCATCCCTGTGCCTTGCACCTAGCTCACAGGACTGTTTAAGAAATGAAGGAACAAAGGCTACATTGGTGCCCAGTTATTCCACTTGGGTCTCTAAGCCGCGGAACACTCTTGTGAGTAAATAATTCCACCTGGCAATTCTCTGTCTATGAGAGAGACTTCACACCCTAAAAGAAGTTATCCACGACCACGTTCTCTACTAGGACTTTGAAAATCATAAATACTGGAATATTCCTCTGTGGCCTGCAGTCTCTCAGGACATCACTCTCAGTCCTGGCAGGAGATTTATAACATACTTAGAAACAAAGTTGGGCCCAATTTCAGTTCAAAATGTGTGAGAACATTAGGGAATGTCAGTAGACACAAAGAAAGAGTCAAAGCTCGGAGGCAGAGGTCTCCATGACTCTTATATCTAAAATGCGTGCTCTGGGCTCCTGAACCACTGGCCCATTTAGAAGTCTGATCATTCCCATGAATTTTTAAAACTTCTATAGACAAACCTTATGACTTGAATTTTAAATACACTGTGATACTCTAAATATGAAGAGGACTTTCAGGGCAGTTATTGAGATACTGTATTTTTTCTGATTGAACAGTCAACATGTCAACACAGTATTTTGTTTAATAATTTTTATTTTTATTTTATTTTGTATATGTGCAGGTGTATGTGTGCGGGTAGGTGGGAAGGTAAGGAGAACTGGGTGAAATACACTCTTCCTGACCCATCATGAAGGCACGCCTGCTTCACAGGATGCATTCCAAGAGCTAAAGCACTTGTCTAATAGATTTTATTCCAAATGAGTTATTTAATTAACCGGGCAAGTTTGCCTTCTTTTATTTAGAACTACAAGGTCTCTCTGCCTCAGTGCAATCCCCTCTTGTTAGCTGTGTCGTCCCTCCTCTGATCACCCTCTGCCTTCATACTTTCTCCCGTTGTCTTCCTTGGACCTGGTTACTGGGCCATTTGGAACCTCTTGTTCATCTGACACCAAGTTTCCTTCCTGATTTCCTTCTGTGTATTCCCTTACATCCGGCTCTCTCTGGGGAGGTGGCATCTTTCACAGTCCTCTATCGTGGCTGCTTAATCCTTCCTGACACGCATAACAATGGGACGCCAGGCTAAGACGGTGTGGTCCTAGCTCAGAATTGCAACTGTAGACGTTGCAGGCCTAGCATGGCGTTTTCCACCCTAACTGCTACCATTATCTAGGCCAGCGGCTCTCAACCTGTGGGTCATGACCCCTTTGGGGGTTGAACGACCCTTTCACAGGGGTCGCCTAAGACCATCGGAAAATGCGTATCAGAGATTTACATGACGATTCATAACAACAGCAACATGACAGTTATGAAGTAGCAACTAGAATAACTTTATGGGGGTCACCCCAACATGAGGAACTGTATTAAGGGGTCATGGCATTAGGGAGGTTGAGAACGAATGATCTAGGAGAATCTTAACATTCCTACTCATATTCTTTAATATCCTAGATCCTTACTGAGTTCTGAGGATAATCACTAGACCTGCTCATGATGTGGAAAATGTCCACTTCGGTGAAAATATTCACTTAATATTGGTACTTCTGAATATCTGTACTTCTAGGTTTTTCATTTGGTTATTTCCACTAAATTACTTTGCTGATTTTCATGTGATAGCAATTGTCTTCGTTTCTCTTTGTTTTCAAAATACATTAGTCCCACTTCAATTAACACATGGGAATCTCTAGCATGGCATCTTACATATTCAAAGTATTTAGGGAAAACTAGTTTGTTGTTAGTGGTGTTCTTCCTGTTATTATTTTTAGAATTAATGTCTTTTAATAAAAAAAGGACTCCATGGTTTGTCCTTTTGGATATTTTATTATTAATTCTTTTAGTTCTCTGACCTTATTCTTCCTTCGCTGTCTCCCTTGGGCAAGTTCCAAGATCATTTAATCCAATCCATTGCTTTTGGATTTCACTCACTCTGTTCCATTTTCCTTAGCCGAGTGTTCCTTGTCTTCATCCTTTAATGCCCCTAACAACAAATTTATTCCAATCTTAACCTTGTTTCTAGTTTGTGTTAGGAGGTAAGATGTGACTGCTCAAAGTGAAATAATACTCAGCTCTCAGCTCTTAGAAGCAATTGACTAGCTGTTCACCCATCCGCGTGGATAGACCATGAAAACATATTTCTGAGAAAAAAAAAAGGAAAAGTAAGAAAGAGAAGGAGGTATATAATACAATAATAACATTGGTGTTATTTGAAGATACATGATGATAGAACTGCACCAAACATTTTAAAAGAAGCTCAGCTTCTTCTAGCGTATCTGCTCTGGTTTATTGCCATAATCTATCAACCGGTCTCCCAATTTAAGTTCTTGGCTCATTATGGTCAATTTGCTACAATCCTTCTAAGGCTTCTCACAGCACTCAAAGCAAAGGCTGAAATCACAAGGGCCAACAAACCCCAGCATGATTTGCCTACAGTCTTACTTTAGTCTCTAAGTTTATCGATTCCAGCCACCATGGACTCTTTACTGTCCATTGAACACCCAGGGAATATTTTGCCTCTAGTCCACTCCCCTGGAATATCTTCTAGCTGCTCTCCAAATATCCCATGGTTTGCTGTCTCTGCTCATGCCTTCCTCAAATATCTATTCAAAGTCTACTTTTCTAGGTTCAGCAGGGAGGAAGCAGGAGGTCAGTGAATATGTTTGTTAATTAAAAAAAAAAAAGAAGTATTTCTTGCTCCCTCCCTCAGGAACTTACCTCCTAATGTGTGTGCCTATGGGGGTGGGGCAGGGAAGGCAGATAATGAGCAAAACGGGCAATTTGCATAGCATACTAAAAAGGGAGCCATTTGATGGAGTAAAACTAGACCAGGAAGAGGAATAGAAACTGTAGTTATGGGAGTAGAGGATACGTGAACATTGTATGTATTTATTATTATTTTGACAGGCTTCAATACCTTCATTTACTTTCTCTTTTGGGGAGTAGCAGCACCAAACAGCCGGAGAGGTGCATAGGAAGCTGTGAAGCTGTGGTCTGAGTCGGAGTCATGGAAGGGGTATGGAGGGTGCCCCACATCTCTTGGGACCTTCTTTCCAACCATTGGGAGAATGGGCTTGGTGTCCAGCCTGTTTTGTTCAAGGCATCTGGCTGTTGCATTTTTAAGTGCTTGCTCAGGGAGGGCCTTGTTAAGCAAAGACAAAAAGAGGTAGGAGGTGAGCTGTTTGGGTATTTGGATTCTAGTTGAAGGAGGAGCTAAACTAGGAGGTGCTGGTGCGTTCTAAGCACAGCATGGAGTCTGTTGTTTCTGGGTGACGTGGGAAGTTCTTGAAAGTTCTTATATGATTTTCCTCAAAGTAAGTATATTGTAGTCTAATACACTTAAGCAAAAACTGCACCCTTTATCTTCTTGAAAGTTCACAATGCACATTAAGGAACTTAAAGTTGTGTTTAGTAAAGAAGATTGAGAGGTAAATTTAACCCTGGGTTTCTCCAACGTATTTGGTAGGTGCTGGTCAATGATTTTCATTGCAAAAAAGGGAACCCACTCCAGCGCGCTTACGCAGAAAGGTAGTTATTAATATTAAACAATATCAAGCAACTAATTCCTTCTCCAAGAGAGCCTGAGAGACAAGACTGTAGGCTGTACAAGGAGAAAAACCCTCAACAGTGAACAGAGAGCACTGCTCTCAAGAAAAAGCATGGCGGCTCCTTATGTCCATCACCTCGGTTCACATCAGAGAAAATGAAGACTGCACGTCTGAGATGCTTCTATCTAGTAAAGCTGGTCATCTCCATGGCTAAACTCTACAAAACATTCATTCTCTGTAATTTCACTCTGTACCCATCTAAAACTAATTATGCAAGCACACTGATTGGAGGCGTTGACGTAAACACCACCATTCCATTGGGTTCCAACTTTGACAGAGCCATCAAAACCTATATTATTTCCAACATGAGGAGTTGCCATAATATAATAAATATCAAGAACTATCCCTACAGAATCCTTTTTCTATCTGTTCGCTATTATCTATCAGCTTCTCGGAACAAATATATGAGGGCTGTCCAGAAAGTATCCAGCCACATAACAGTTCTCATGGTGTTGACAATGGCTGGATTTTTTCCGGACAGCCCTCACATATGTTGTTGACACACTTCGAGTAACACTGAATCACAAGCAAGGAGACCGGCAAGAGGGCTACAGATGAACCAACATCTTCAAATCCTTGCGATTTCTATATCTCAGCATTTCCACTTAAAATGTCCCCATTGTATTTGTGGGTAAAGATTTAGCCTCAAATAGGATTATGGTGGCACTCTATTTTATAATAAATACCCAACAATCTCACTACTAGTTAAAGCAATACTGTAAAAGTATGTAGAAAACAAGATACTTTTGGTTAGAGAAGCAAAATTTTAAATGATGCTACACTGTTTAGCTTTTAGATTTAAAGAGATGCCTCTTTCTGTTGTTGGCTTCTACTATTGAATGTTTTCAAGGGTCGGTGAGGATTGTAAATAGATATTGAAATAGGAGTACATTCCAAAAGAATCTGTTTCTATACCTCATTTGTTCTGATTTTTCATATAAAGAGTGCTTGAAATAAAAGACAAAATAATTTAGAGAAAAGCTGAATTGCAAAAAAAAAAAAAAAAAAAAAAAAAAAAAAAAAAAAAAAAAAAAAAAAAAAAAAAAAAAAAAAAAAAAAAAAAAAAAAAAAAAAAAAAAAAAAAAAAAAAAAAAAAAAAAAAAAAAAAAAAAAAAAAAAAAAAAAAAAAACCAATTAAAAAGAAAGAAAAGAAGAGAAAAAAGAAGCTACCATAACAAATTACCACAACTTGGTGGCTTAAAATCACAATTTCTTCTCTCATAGCTTTGAAAGATAGAAGTGTCAATTCAACACGTAAGCAGAACTGTCTCCCCTAAGAGACCCCAAGGGACAATCTATTCTTGCTTCTTTCTGTTTCTAGCGGTTGTTGGCATTTGACTTTTGACCACACTACTCCAATCTGCCTCCTTGGTCATGTTACTTCCTTCTTTTCTGTCTCAAATTTCCTTCTGCTTTCTTTTATAAGAACTCTTACTATTGGATTCAGAGCCCACCTGTATAATCCAGGATAATCTCTTCATTTCAAGAGCCTTAATTACATTTGCAAAGATCATTTTTGCCAAATAAGGTAATATTTACTAGTTCCAGACATTAGAAAGTGTACATATTATTAGGGTGAGGTGGGGGGTCTCCCTTTAATCCAGTAGAGAGAGGGCAAGTAAAAACCATGTTTATTAACCTTTTACTTCATAGGGTCACTTGTAGGAAGAGTTGGAGATAGGAGTAAAGCTCTCTGAATTTTTGGGGGTTGGTGTATTAGGGTTCTATAGAAAAAGTAAGGTAAATAGGATGTGTGTATGTGGAGATAAGTATCTCTATGTCTGTTGATCTATCTATCATTCATCTATCTGTTGATTGATTTTAAAGAATTGGCTCATTGAGATTGCAGAGGTTCAAGTCCAAGATCTGAAGTGTGGGCCCACAGGCTGGGGACCCAGAGAAGAGTCATATTCTGAGTCCAAATGCTGGTGCCAGAATTCCTTTTTGCTTGGTGGAGGGTCTTATTTCTGTTCTACTAACATCTTTCACAGAATGGAAAAGACACAGGGTAATCGTGTTACTCAAAATCCAGATTTAAATTATTTAAATCTCAGTAAAAAATTACCTCCACAGAAATTTCCAGAATAACTTTGACCAATTACCTGGGCATTATGTCTAGCCACGTTGAGATATAATATTAACCGTTATGTATGGGGTGGTTCTAAAATCAAGATATAATGCCTTCCCTTGCCTGGAAATTTCTGTAGTTAGGGACTCATTGGAGCATACTCATTGGAGCAGAATGGCTGGGGATATGGAGGGCTTTGTTTAGGTAGGCAAGCCTGAAGAAACATGCCTTCCCTCCTTTTATTTTTTATTTTAATGTTTTCACCAGTTGTCCTTGGATGTCAGTGTGTACAGACCAGAACCTACAGGGCTCTTGTGAACCTGAGAGAGAGGAACCAGAGCCAGAAGTCACTCGGACAAGTTGTGAAGTGTAATACTCTGGGGGTTCAGCCTTGGATCTTAACAGAAGTCAAAAAGAGAGGAGCTGAGGATCCCCTGAAAGGTGACACAATGGACATCAGCGTCACCAACGGCACTACACAACAGAAATCAATGCCATGAGATCCAATCAAATCCAGAATTCAGGAACCTGCCTTCCCACTCAGCCTTGCCGATTTGAAGACGCGGGCAACAGAGTCTGTCAGCACCATGGACCAGAAAAGGAGGGGATGCGACTCACAGGGGTCAGTTGAAAAAGAACTCGCACCCAGCACTCATCCAGCCTATGTCCGCCATGCATAATTTGCCCTCAACACGCAGAACTCACCACAGAAAGGGAGACTGATTTGGAATGAGATGAAAATGTCATTCAGAGGAGATTTTCTTTAATTGTAAGATTAAGATATTGTCCTGTTCCATAAACAACGGAGTACAAAAACTATCTGAAATTTTGTCCTGGAAATAGATTTCATTACATCAAAAATACTTATTATTTATTATTGAATAGAAAACTATAAGTTGTAAAACAATATACAAATAGATGATCGTTTCTTTCTATCGAAAATAACATATAAAAGTACACATAAAAATGTTTGGAAAGACATTACAAAAAAGTAGCAGTGATTCCCTTTGGGTGGTACACCTGTGATTGATTTTTATTTTTCATTTTTTGTTTATCTATATTCTCTAGGTTTTCTACATGAACAAATTCTGCATTGGTAGTATGAGGAAAAAATAAGTAGAAAATTATTGTCCTGTTCACATGCCTGGGTGCAATGAACACTGACATCCAACTTTAATGCTCAGTTACTCTTGAGTTTGTTTGGTATAAATATTTCTTGACTCTGAGCACTACTTATGAATTGATAAAAACCATTCTCTCTATGTGACCAACTGCTTTCTAAGGCATGTACTGATGATGAATAAACAGAAGCACCTACACGTCATAGAGGGAGATGGCAACCAGAAGAAGCAATTTTCAAAATTATTTTTCAGGTACAGTTGCATGTATTTTAGTGACCGTATATGTGCTCACCTAATGCCATAAGACTTTGCCTGGAGTGGAGCTGGGTTTGAAGACCACTGTAATTTTTAAAAAGATTCTTTGCTAAGCCTACAATTGCTTCCCATTTTTTAGCAGCACTGTTGTTCAGATGTTCAAATCTTTGATTTAGTGTATCTTCTTGTGAGTTTTATTTTCATAGCTGTTTCCGATATTAATGGCAATAGCATTTTTTTCATTTTCATTTTATGTTAAGTTCCTGTTAAGGATAGAGCTATATGATCTATTGTCCCTAGGAAAGACTTCAAGTTTTCTCATTACTGCAAGACGTGAAGTTGCCAGGATATGATGATTTACTTTGCTAAGTGCTTTTTATGTCATCCATGTTGGAGAGTTTTGGGGACTGTTATTTAAATGTCATGTCCTTGCCAATCTGTCTCGGTGTTAAAAAACAAAGGAGAGACTAAATGCAGGAATTAACTAAGATACCTAGAACATTAAATAACGGCTCCTGCCTCATTAGGCAGACAGACACCGCGAGGACAGACCACACACCACCCGGAGCCAGGGCAGCCACCTGGAAACAGCAGGGAAGAGGGGCGCTGGTTGGCATGGCCTTTCCAAATGCGTTCCTATCAACCGCGCACATTTCTGAATATGTTGAAGCAAAGAGAAGACCACAGAAGTGGAAAATTGGAAGGTGCAAAGAAAATCCCCTCAGGCAAAGATTTAAAGTTAATTTTCGAGAATGTTTAGGTGGAGAGTGTGTGCTGGAGTTCGATAAAGGCACGGAGGACAATGGAAGCCTTCTGTTCTGATGCTGAGGGACTGTGTTGAACTGGCTGATAAGAAACTGAAATTGTGTAAACAAATTGAAGTCGGCGATGAAGGCGTTCAGTCATGCCGACGGTTTGCTAAGCAAGTCTCAGAACACTGTCACGCTGTACCCTCCGAGAGAGTGATGTCTTACGTGTGTGGGCTCAGTGCAAGATTTGCAGTAGAAAAATTCGGTTTGGAGAAGTGGTCTAATGTAAATTATCCCTCCATTGGATAGTAAACGAGTCCAGTATTTTTATATAATGCAGGAAGCAAGAGTGAAGAATTTGAAGCATTGAGTTAAAGTAAATATGTAAAGGGAAGCAAAATAATAACACATTATATATACAAGGGCTGTCCAGAAAATTCCAGCCCTAAATGCCTCTAGTTTTCATCTTATATGGCTGGCTACCTTCTGGACAGCCCTTGTATATTAGTTTAAAAGTTACTAAGATAATGTAGTAGTTATGTTTTATTTGCTGATACTGTCTGTGGCCGTCATTCCTTCGATTTATAATGTCCACTTCCTTTTAAGGCCTCCAGGCCCACGTAAATTACAAAATTGTGAATGAATTACCAAACGGCATAGCCTACAATGGCACTTAAGAATGGCATTAGCACTACAACATCATTGTCAATTATCTCAGCAGGCCTTCAGTAGAGTATCTCAGAGATTACATTGTTGAATTGTTTCCATTCTTGTCATCACATAGATTTCTATACAATGGTATGAACCTAAAAACCATTTAAATGTTAACAATAGAACACTTTGGTCATGTTTTCTAGAAAGATTCTTAATAATAATTTTGGGGCTGGTCTCAGTTTTTTTTTCCTCCAACGACACCATCAACAAAAATTGCCTTTAGTAGAAAAATAATAATGGCGAGAGTAGTACACGCCATGTCATGTACTTTTAAGTATCAACAACTTTGTGAGGTAAGACTGTCATTGTAACTGCTTTCACGAGAAAGGAAATCAAGGCACAAAGAGCTTCAATGGGGTTTTCCGTATCACATTGCTCATAGCACAGCAAGGCTCAAATCCAAGCTACCTTGGCTCAGTTTTGAAACAAAGAAGAAATATAGCACCTTCCATCACCGATTATTTCAGGTTTAGTTGTGTCTTGCTATGACTTTTGTAAAGCAAATAATAATAATTATGAAATAGGCATGGGTGTTACCCGTGCATGAATTAGCAAATTGCCAGACACATAAATATTTGGAAACATTTGCATTTTGGACCAACTCTTTCAACTTTCTGTTTCTGTGTTTTGTCTTGTCGGTTGGAATCCAGTCGGTAGTTGGGCAAGAGAGACTGAACAGAACAAAAATGATGAAGCAGAAAATCAGGACAAGCTCCTGAAGCAGGCAGTGGAAGAAGTTTAGAAAACTAAAATACCCTGCAGTTAAAACAGGCAGATGTCCTGGCAGGGGACACATTTGGCAGCAAGAGTCCCATAAAGCCGTTAGCATGAGGAAGATACGTTAAAAAACCATTGCATCCCAGCCAAGCGGTATTCCTAGGCATGTGCAATCTATGGAAACCCAAAACAGTAGGCTAGTGGGACCCAGTGAATAAGAACTTGAGATTTGTAGCTCAGATTTCTTTGGAGATGAAATAACATGTGAGAGTTGCTAATAAGCCAAGGATGTTCCTAAAGTAACACCAACCAGTTTTCAATGGATGGAGAACAAAGTTAACAAAAACCAGTATTTCTATCAGCAACATGCCGAGGCCACCCACAGCTGCAAAATGAATA
Organism: Lyroderma lyra; assembly: GCA_004026885.1. NCBI lineage: Eukaryota > Metazoa > Chordata > Mammalia > Chiroptera > Megadermatidae > Lyroderma > Lyroderma lyra. Next base: position 33,049 of record PVJL010005431.1, on the reverse strand, counting down.
AGCGTCAGGTTTTGAGAGTGATTGCTAGTTTCTTAGCAGGGACATCCCCAACCATGCTTCATTTCTCCCCCTTTTGGAACCACATTGACTGACATCACCAATTGCAGAACTGTTGCATCTCAAAATGGGCCCCCACTTCTCCGAGTCTGCTTAGTGTCAACTGCTACAAGCCACCACCCTGTAAGGGGACCTCGTCTTCCCCATGCTCCAAGTCGGTGACACAATAGCGTGGATCGTGTGTTCTTTTTTGCTTCAGGAAACGACTAAAATTCACTTTGTTTCATTACATCTGTGTTCCTGGTCACCTTTAGTCAATGGGCTTTAACACATAAAAGATACCAGCTCCTAGAATAAGCACACTTGGACAAATAAGATTAGCTATTTTTCTTAAACCTAACTAGAGTTAGACTTTGGTCAAAAACCTTGAGAGGAGCTAATTCATAAAGTTAAGGGGCCCTAGCTACAAAATCCAGAGAGATGTGGGGCTAGGAAGTCAAGAAGGGAATCACAGCTAAAGAAGAATTATACCGGAGTTCCCTAATTTATCTTCTTACCCTAGAAGTTTAGAGATTTGAGATTAAGGTGGTCTTTTAGGTAACAGAGTATGATAATCAGAAACTCCTTTGTTTGAATGTTTAATCTTAATGTCAATTAGGTGGTAAATATATTAAAAAGGATCTAAGACTAAATAAATGGTTGTTTTTGGTTTGTTTTTGTTTTCTTCTATAAATAAAGTTCAGAGTTAGTAATCATTATCTGAAAGACTCTATCCCTGACGCATGTGCATTTATGTTGGATATAAATTTGTTTCCAGGCTTTCAGGGACTATAACTTAGGGTTGTTATAAAGACAGTATGAGCAGAAGAAATGGATTGCTTTATTCTACCCCACCCCCAAATTCATCATGAAACATAAATATTCTAGAACATTTTAAACAGCGATGGTAATCCTCTAAAGTATCATCTTAAAGATGTTTCCAGACCTTCTATTTATTTACCACTACACCTCGTCCCCCCCCCCAAAAAAAAATGAAAAGAGAAATGGTACCTAAACCTCATTATAAATTCCTGAGTCTGCAGTGAAGGTGCAGCTGCTACCCATTCATCACCTAAACTTCGCTTTGTTTCTATTGACAGATCATTTTAATAACCGCAGTTCTCTAGTTGACGTAAAGTATTCCACATTTCTATGCTCGAGCAATTTATTTTCTAACTGCCTAAAATAGGAAATTTTATTTCTGCACTTCTCCCCGGTGAAGTGCAGAATTTTCCTTCTCCACAGTACATTTTTTTTTCTCTTAAAAGTGCACCCGAATAGCAATGTTTGCCTTTTCAAAATAATTCTAGTCTGACTCGATAGATAACATAAAAGTATTAAAATGGAAAGTAATCAGTGTCACGTCACTACATTTGAGAACCGTTTCCTTTGTTGGTTGACCCAAGGATTGATTTGTTCTGTCTTAATTTATACAATATTTAAGTAATTTTTTTTTAAGTAGAAAACCCAATACATATAAATCAGGGACAATGTTCAGTGTTTCACAGAATAGAAAAGAAGTCTGAGGTATGTTCACTGCCCAATGTCTGGTTGTTCAAACACATTCCCAACCCTTCCAGGCCTTCTGTTTAAGGAAAGGTAGGAAACAGTGCTAATTTCTTTTCTTTTTTTTTATCATGATTGGTCTAAGATTCAGTGCTACAATAACATTATTTTGAACAGTAAAGCTTCTCTCCCATATTGTACTCTAAGTTATTGATGTGGCAAGATCCTAGAGAAAATACACTCCAGTTTTGTTCATGACAACAAATGAAATTTGGGTTGTCAACCTGTTTACTTTACGTATTGAACTGTGAAGCTGAAAAACACACACAAAGTAAGAAATTGCAGTGTTTTACGGAGGTGAGCTTTATTATGTCTTTTTGATGCCATTAAAAAGCTGAGTTCAAACTGACTTGAGAACAGCCCGATAAAGTTTATGTTTTTAGTTTGTGAGAAAAGTAAATGATAGCTTAAAAGACTGTTTTCATTACCAGTGATGATTTTGTTCTTATTGCATTTACTTACTTCTTGCTAAAGCTATTTTGCTAAAGGCTACAATATACTAAGAATTAGAGCTGGTGGAGTGGAAGTAGTTAGCTTTGAAGCTAAGTGGCTGGACTGCCTTGCCCCAGCAAAAATATCTCCTTCTGATGAAGCTAAATTCCCTCATAATAGCCCTGGTGAACTTCTAAGAGATTACCTAAGTGTCGAGGCCCGTTTAGAATGTGCTTAATGCCATTTGGAAGGAAGAAAATGTCATGTTTGTTCAAGTAAGCCTTAAAAATAACACTCAAGCGTTACTTACCTTTCCATCCTGCAGGCCAGGCAGAATGAAGTTAGAGATCAGGTAAACCTATAATCAGCATCGGGAAAGGGCTCATGACCATACATTGTTGCAGTTCAATAAAGGGTTTGGAGAAAGGAGCCCAAACGACTAATATGTCTGATTTTATCACCTTCAGCTTCCATATAAGGTTGGATGCCTTTTCAGTTAAATCATGAGGGCTTTGAGATGGCATGTCGTGAATGGAAACACTCGTATTCTACTTGGCTTTTTTCTTCTTAGATATTCTTCAATGCTCACTGGAGTTAGTTTTGAGCAAGGGTACATCAATCTAAATTATGTGCAAATGACTGTGTTTGAACGTCTTGCTAGCTGAAGTAGAGTCCGTTACCATGTTAGCTAATTGTCGCGATCAGGCAGGCTCAGGAGTTTCAATCCATGATCACTGACCACGATTCTGAACCTCATCACAGTTCCTCAGGAGTCAAGATCTGGGGAAATTCTAAATCAGTTACCCACTTTGCTGGTCCTTTGCTATTTTAGCAATGTGTGGAGTGAGTTCTCTTCTTCCATTGAGAAATTCATCCAATGAGCAAGATAAACCAATAGGGCACAGGCAATTTCCCAAACACCTCTGCGATTTCTCCCAAATGACCTATTGTAGACACCGTCAACATGCCAAATAATGTATTCATTTATTTCAAGAAAAAATAATCATTTATAAGATTATTGTGTGTCTATAGATAAACTCAATTTACATAATCCAGTAATGTCCCCATTCTAATTAAGAAGATTTCAAGTGCTATTCCCAAATGACAGGTGCGTACTTGTCTTACATGGATGCAACTAAAAGGTCCTTCCTGGTGCTCTTCCAAAAGTAGAAATTTAGCCTCAAAGACTATTACACTTTCTAGAAATTCATGTTGTCAGGTAAGCCAGAAAAGGGAGCCACTTTATTAAAAAATCAAGACAAAACAATAACATACACTTAAGCAAACCATATTTCTAAAACATTTTATGGGTTGCCCACCTATATGGGCTTACTATTTAGCTTAGTGCTCTGCATAGGTATCCGGCTTATCATCCTGGGGACCCTAAAGAAGTATTATCAATCCCAAATGATATAATTTAAATGTGGGATTTAAAAAAGATATTTTTGAGTCATTTGGTTAATATATGCTGCTCATGGAATGTCTTCATTGTTTTTGTTTTTTAACCATTTCACGTAGAAAAAATAGCTCCTTGATTATGAAAGTTCTTCTGCACGCGTGTTAGATCATGAGATAATGTTTAGCTGTTTAAAAGGCTCTATGACAGGTGTCAAAATCCCATATTTTCCATTTGTTTGATTCTCACTACCTTTCCAATTCTGTTAAAATGGTCTCACTCTCAACAGACACTCAACGGGAAGCGAAGCTACGCCTGCTTTACCACCAAGACGTAGAGAGTGAAACCAGCGGGTGGCCATGTTTCGTTGCCTTGTGGACATGGGTTAGGACACACTCATGGTTGCTCTCTTCTTTACACTCTGAGGACGGCGTTTAGCATAAAAGGTTTCATTAAACCTTTTAAGTTTTTGGTCCTCTGAGGGAAAAAAAGTTGACCTTGACTTAGTTATTTTTATATATGAAACACTTTTACAGAGCTAATAACTTTCAAAATTTCTCCCTTGCTCAAAATGCAAATGAGGTAGAAAATCGATAAACTGAAGTGGGGAAATTACATGTGATTCGTGAGTGAAGACTTTTTAAACTTAGCAAGATTATGGTGGCTATTAAAATGGCCCACCAGTAGACACAAGTATGTTGGGCTTAGGTTGTTTAGTTGTAAAAACAAAACAACAAGGAGCTGTTGTACATGTAATTGCCCATCCTTTATCTGTTTGAAAGACTCTGGAGAAGGATAAGCCATGACTCCTAAAGTTGCTAGGCCGTGTTGGGGCAGCAGCTTTTAAAGTTGTCTGTATGAAACAGCGTGATTCATGCTAGTTAGCCTGTATACCAGATAACCTACAAATCTCAGTGGTTTTACACACACACACACACACACACACACACACACACACACACACACCACAGTCTAATTCAGATTGAATGTCTCTCCTGGGCAAGATTTTTCTCAAAGGTTGTGAACAAGGGTTCTTTTCATCGTGTGACTGGGTCATAGCTGAGTCTTTTGCATTTGTCCTAAAGACAAAGGGGAGAGGACACTTTAGTTAAATATCTGGAAGATTTTAGCATTTGGGGCAGAAAGAAGCAAACACCACTTTCATTGGCCAAATCTAACCACATGGATCTCCAAGGTAAACTCAAGACAGGCTGTGAAATTTTCCTCCAACAGGCTCAGTAAGAGCAGATGAGATGGGTGAGAATCTAACCAGACTCTGTTATCATTCTCTTTAAAACAGTTTTTGTTGTATTTTTGTGAAGTGTGTGAAGCTCTCTATCACAAACTATGGGTGATCAAAATTCCTGATGAGCTCACTCCACTTAAAATTCTGTGCAATTCATTTTAGAGACCTAAAGATATTGCGGGATATCAGCAGGTATGATGGGCCACTTATTGAAGCCACACTTGCATTGTCAAACTTGTCACTGGTTTGACCAAGGCCTGGAGATGCTGGCCAGGGAGAAGCCATTTAAACGGGCAAAATTTCATGTGCGGGGACTTGGCAGGCTCGGGGTGGGGACTTGGCTTCTTCCTTAAATAGTCACAAGACTTGTGAATACTCTCCAGCTCTAAGAAATAATTCTTTGAGAGGGTATGTTTTCTATGACACGTTTGCTCAACTCACTTTAGAAACAAGATCAGGCTGCCATGCAGAGTTCTGCAACTTTTCATCTCTGTCACCTGAATTAACCCCATTGTTAGTGAGAGCTAAAGGGGAGAATTTCATACAAATAAGACAGTCTCTGAGGTAGACTTTTAGGTCTTGGATATAATGATCTTCTTTTAATAATCATCTAAGCAATTCCCTAATCCCATGATGCTCTTGTCTTCACTCATTCATATAAAATATATAAGAAGCATGTTAACCATAATTTCCTAGGTCTTTAAGAAATTGGGGTTTTCTCTCACTCTTCGCCAAAGTCACTCACTTTATATCCCATGATGTATACCCACTGAGGATGATGTGTTCAAGATTTCAACCCTTACAGCATCTCATGTTAGACATACTTGTTCTTTTTGGAATTTCTGATATAGGTCAAATGCAAAACACCTTAACTTTTAGCACTTTGTCACATCCAAAATAGAACACACTATCTGGCTTAATTCTAGTCCCAATCCACTGGTCTAGGATCTCGAAGTAGCCCCCAGCAAACTGATGTCTGCTTGAGTTATCCTACCAGTTGTGTCCATGGATCAACTCTCTTGCTCAAAAAGTGATACAACATTATTTCAAAACTGTTAAAAACATGGTCTTATATTTCTTTGTACAGAATCTGTCTTTTGGCATTTCCTAAGAGGTCTCTCTCTTAGGAACTATCCTTGATAGACTTAGAAAAGACAAATTTCCATTTTTGTGTTAATAGTAGTGTTCCCATCCTGTGTTTCAGTGGTCAAGTTTTACCTGTCTCTTTTCCTCTGAAAATACACTGTGACAAATAGTGGGTACTCTATATATAAATGCACGGCCAATAGTAGATACACTTTTTTCATACCTTACATGAACTTTTTAATTTTTATAGTAGTGAACATTTTAATTTTCATAGTAGTGTCTTGTCAAGGTTAGTTCTCTAGCATAACTTGGTTTAGGCAAAACCAAATACTGTGTAAGAGTATAATAATACCAAACAGTGCAACCCTAAATTATAATACTTCTATGTAATGGTTCCTATAAAACATAATTTTGTAATTGCAGAAAATGTATCACTTTTCTTCAAGCATAAACAATAAATATTCCAACCCAAACAGCAAATTTTGCAATGTGATGGTGATACAGTTGGTTCTATTAGTTCCTATTGTTAGTGCATTGATATGGAGGCCTTACTACTAAATTTTCAGAAGAGAGTGTGTGGACACCTCTACGCCCAAGAGAGAGCATTCCTTTTGGACCCTGTTCTAGTCCTCCCCTAACAATTTCTTTGTCCTTCTGTTCCTTTTATTCATACTCCCCACAAAGTTTTTACCTCCCCTAGGACCTGGCTTTTGGCTTGGGTTCTCAGATATGTTCTGTTTAATTATCTTCAGAGGCAGGAGTAAAGAAGAGCAAGACCATTTTGAAGTGTGAAGAGAGATATGCTCATTGACAGTGAAGCTAAGAGAAAATCAGGCAATTTGTACTTCAAAGATTAAGCTCCTCCTGGCATAAATATTTTATTAGACTGAGAGTATCTGTCTCTTCCCCAACATGAGATAGATTACAGGAACTCTCTTTCTATTACTTTAGACTCAGAAGCCACGTGAGAGAAAAGCAAGGTGGGAAGAAGATGATAAATCTATAATGACTGTATTAGTTCTGTCTATTTTAATTGGTTCATAGTTAATTTGAAGTGATGAGCTCCGTATGCTGATAAGTGGGTCTTATTAATGGGGACAAAGACAGTATGTAAACTAATAGAAAGAAAAAAGTTTATTGAGATATCTTGGGAGATTGAGAGAGTTCTTGACACCAGAAGGTATCTTTGACTGGAACGATTAAAGCTAAAATCTAAAGTTCCAGGTCACAATTTCTGTGTGTGTGTGTGTGTGTGTGTATAGGCACCTCTGTATGTACATGTATGTGTGTGTATACATACACACACACACAAATAGAGGCTGCCAAATGTGTGTGTGTGTGTGTGTGTGTGTGTGTGTGTGTATATATATATATATATATATATATATATATATATATAAATGTATACACACACATTTTAAGAAGGAAAATACTTATAAAATTGTAATGCTTGATAAATACCCATAACAAAAGATGAATACAAGTCATGTTTGACTTCTGCAATGACAAGAGGTGCTCAAAGTGGTGACCATCACTGTCCAGACACTTCTGATGATGGTGAACTATGGCTTGAGCAACGCTGACCAAAGTGTCCACTTGTACCCCTGCACATGCCATTTCAATTTCTTTCCAAAGTACCACCACTGTAGCTGGTTTTCTATGGGATACCACATCCTTAAAGTCCCACATAGGTAGAAGTCAAGGGGTGTTAGTCAGGAGAACGTGGGGGAAACTCAAACAACGTTCTCCAATTTCAAACACCACTTCAAAGTGGTCTTGTGCTCCTCTAACAACAACTGTGCTTCCTCCATTTTTTCAACTGTCCTGCCTGTCACATGGTGACACTGGCATTCATTTGATTAACGCCATCTTTTGAGTGAATGTCATACTACACATTGCTACCTAATTCAATTCAACTCCTAAAAGTAATACATAGATAACATCTCTTAAAATGTGTGTACATATTTTTGGCACCCCAGTATATGTTCCATTTCCCCGATGCTCTGTTTCCATCTACTAGGAGGTGTTTTATGTGAGGCCCTCTATCATATTAAGAAGAAATAGCTGTCTTCTGTCTGTCTTTAAATATTCCCATGAATTTGAATAATTTTGTGGATTTATAGATTTCCACAGAATTGATATAAAATCTTCTTGGCCCTCTTTATAGTTCCACAGTCTACCATTTGCAATATTGTTTTACTATTATATAAATAAATGCTTCTAGTTCTTGGAATAAAGTCACCTTTTGAATAAGGTCCAAGGAGTGCCGTCTATAACAACCCTAATTCACTCACCAGCAAGAGCTAAGGTGACCTGAAGGAATGTCAGAAGCTGATAAGCTGGGGTGTCTGAGCAGTTGTCAGTCAGAGATCAGATAAGCAAAAATATGAAGAGAATATCCCAGAAAGCCAAGGAGAAAGAGCGTGTTAATCATCTGAAACTATGGGCAGGCAGCAAAAATAATGGGAAAGAGGCCCCTTTGGACAAGTGAGGAGGAAGAGTGGTTGGAGAACGGGAGTAAAGTGAAGAAACCAAAGGACACAGAGCCAAATCCCTGTCTTTACGTTCCTCTCATTTGGTTGCAATTCAGTCCTGACTGAACCGGGCTTGGAAGCAAACTGTTGATAACTGCAAACAGCTGCTTGGCTGTCTGAGCAGAAGCCACTTAATCTACATTTGCTGGGGCGGAGGACAGACGTATTTCTCCAGCGCAGGCAGTTCCCTGACACTGATATCAGTGAACACGCTCTCGGTGACTTTCATGATTTTACCGGCTTTGATCACCATTGCTTCATCTTTCATGTTTGCAGACTGAATGAGCCTTTAGTCCTTCCACATGTGGCAGCTCTTCTCCCCTCCCCATAATTTAGGTTTATCACCTTCTAGAGTACCTTCTTCAGCTCCATGAGAGCTTGAAGTAGATCAAGGTAATGTTCCAGGTGTGGATTCTCCATTGTTTCCAACAAGGACAGACAGTGATTTATGTTATATTGCTAAAAGCGTTTCTCCCCCTCACATCCCAACATGCTATGAGCTCCAAATGCTCCTTGAACACTTGTATTCGTGGAATTACACATAATGTGCATAGGCACCAACAGGTATCTTACTAAAATACATATGCTAATTAAGTGAATCTGAACTTCTGCATTTCTAGAAAGTTCCTAGTGATGATGCTGATGTGTAGACCATATTCTGAGTAGAGATGATTTAGTATAATAACTATCAGAGACTTTCTGTGTGGCAGAAGAAAAATATTTTGAATAGAATGTGGATTATTTTCCCCATTCCATCTCCCACCCTGAGATCATGACTTTGTATTCATCTACATGGGCATATAATTATTGATTTTCCCAGTAAAAATAAACATCATATTCCACTGCAATTTATTTATATGAATTTATCATTATATAACTCAGAATGGTTTATCATTTGCCAAATACACGTCAATTTATTTATATGCTTCTTGTACCATCATGAAATTTGTCATCAAGGTATGGACATATATATTTAAAAAAAACAGACTGGCAAAGAGGACCTTGGGTGATGCCAAGCAGGCAGTTGACACAGGCTAAAGACAGGGCGGTCTGACATTATAAGTTTATCCAAAATGACATGAATGCTGACCAAGGAATTCAATTATCTCTAGTCATAGCTCCAGCAAATGTTCATATCAGGTATCAAAAATATGTGCTATCCCTCCGTATGTGTGAAGATAAGTAATTTGCTTTATAGCTAAAAATCCAGCCTGGGGTGGGGGGTGGTGACTGGAGTATAAGTCTCATCAGTATATCACAAATTCAAAACTAAGGACTAAGGTAAGTAAACTTGCCCTCCTGGAAGGAGCAGGGAGAAACACAACCCACTCACAGCTAGTTCTAGTTGGTAGTTTATACCGATCCCCATCTAAGTTGTTTTAATGAGCTGCTCACTTCCTTCTTTATTTCAATTTAAGAAATTGCAGGAAAAAAAACAGGTATGTCCCATCTTCATAGATTATTTTTAAAATAGGCCAATGGAGACTGCAAGTCCAGCATAAATAAGGAGATACCACTATGTCTCATTTGAATAAAATAATTATTTAACTGCATAATAGGACTTCTCTATTCTTTCATTAACATTAACTTTTTATATTCTTTGTGGCAAATATTAACACTTTATGACTTGTTGAAAACCTTTTTGAAAGTCTAAATGATATCCACTTATATACTGGAGATGCCAAAAAAATGTATACATATTTTAAACGATGTTAGCTATGTATTACTTTTCAAAGTTGAATTGAATAATGGTAGCAATGTGTAGTATGACATTTGCTCAAAAGATGGAGTTTATCACATGAATGCTAGCGTCACCATGTGATGGGCAGGACAGTCAAAGCAAATGAAGAAAGCAAAGTTGTGGTTTGAGCAGTGCAAGACCATTTTGAAGTGGTATTTGAAATTCAAGAACATTGTTTGAGTTTTCCCCAGGTTCTCCTGACTTAACAACCCTTGCCTTCTATCTCTGGGGGACCAAAAAAATGTGGTGTACTATAGAAAACCAGCTACAGTGGTGGTACTTCAGGAAGAAATTGAAATGGCATGCGCAGCAATACCAGTGGACACTTTGGTCAGTTGTTGCTCAAGCAGTAGATCGCCATAATCAGAAGTATCTGGACACTGTGAGCACCTCTTGTAATTGCAGAAGTCAAACATGACTTGTGTTCATCTTTTGTTATTGGTATATATTAAGTATTACAATTTCAGTACAGTTTTTTCTTTCTTAAAATGTGCATATACTTTTTGACACCCTCTGTATATTTACTTTTATCAGTGAGTTTTATATTTTCATATGTTTTCATGTTATTAATTAGCATCCTTTTATTTTAGTATGAAGAACTCTTTTTTAACTTTTCTTGTAAGGCCAGTCCAGTGGTGATGCATTTCTTCAGCTTCTATATTTTTGGAAAATTATCTCTTCCTCAATTTTGTAGGACAACTTTCAGGATAGAGTATTTCAAGGAGTCTGAGCTTGTCTTTCAGTGCTTTGAATACATCATTCCTTCTGGCCTGTAAAATTTCTGCCATAGAATTTCTGATAGACTTATAGGGATTCTCCTATAAGTAATCAGTTGCTTTTCTCTTGTTGCTTTTTAGATTTTCTTCTTGCCTTTAAGTTTTGACAACTTAATTATAATGTGTTTGTCAGTGTGGGTTTCTTTAGAATCATCTTATTCGAAATTATTTTCCTGGATCTAGATGTCTGTTTCTTTTTCCAGGTGAGGAGAATTTTCAGCCATTATTTCTTTTTCTGGGACCCCTTTAATGTGGTTATCGGTCCCTTTGATGGTGTTTTAAACTTTCATTAAACTATCTACACTCTTTTTTATTCTTTTTATTTTTCTTTTTTGCTCCTCTGATTGGATGCATTTCACCCTCCTGTCTTCAAATTCACTGATCCTTTATTTTGCTTGATGTAGTCTGTATTTGAACCCCTCTATTAAATTTAGTCCATTATTTTATTCTTCATTTCTGATTTCTGCTTGATACTTTTTTTTATCATTTTCTATCTGTTTGTAAAAATTTTCATTTTGTTTATTCATTGCTCTACTGACCTCAGTAAGCATCTTTGGGAATGGTATTTTGAACTTTCTACCAGGTAAATCACATATCTCCATTTCATTAATATTAGTTTCTGGATAGCTATCTTTTCCTTTTGTTTGAAACATATTCCCTTGTTTTTGTTTTTGTATTATTTGTTTGTTTGTTGTGCTTAGCATTTTTTGTTGACTCTCCATGTTGGTTTCTTAGTGTTAGATAAAACAACCATCTATTTCAGGCATGACAGGCTTATCTTGTGTAAGATATAAAATTCGTCTATTAGCCTGGCCTGAGGTCCTGGCTGTTTCTCAAACGTTTTTTTTTTTTTTTAGTTCATTTTTATTGTTAGACTTATTGGGGTGACATCTGTTAGCAAGGATTACATAGGTTTCAGGCATACAATTCTACAGTGTCAAACTTTTGAGATTTCCTGAGCCTCTGTCTTTGTTCTTAGTACCTCTCAGTAGTTGTGTCCCAAAATGCATCAGTGTCCCAAAGAGGAGGATCTTGGTGAGCAGCTAGATGCAGACATATTAGAGGCTCAAATCTCAGACAACAGCTAGGAAGGCATGTATGTAAGCCCCTTCTAGGAAGAAACCTAGAGATTCATTTTCGCCAGCTCCCTTTGCACTAAGACCTGGTGTATATCTGTTGAGGGGTTATAAGAATTGCTTCTTCATTTGCTATAGCCCCATGGATCTCATGCATGCAAGACTCACTGGCTTTTGGAGTTAGGTGTTTGGAGGGGCCCATTCCTTGGGTGAGAGTCTTAAAAGTTAGGGTGCTAGATTTACATTCCACATCCTTTGCTCTTTAGGGCAAAGCTGTGAATTGGAGGTTCTCTTCTGATTGTATGGCGCTGTGTTAGGCATGGGGTTGATGGTGAAAAACACATCTCAGCCTTTCCTATTAGCTTTGATATGGGTATTTTCTCATTCCCCCAGTATATACAAGTCACTAAGCTAGTTTGTGGGTTGCTTTCAGAATTGTGTATATTTAGTGTGTTTGTGAAAGTAGAAAGGTTAGAAACCTCTTATGTCACCATCTTGGTCACTCCTTTCCTACCCATTAACATTAGTATTAAACTTTTCTTACTTAAGGATAGCAAATATACTTCTACACTTCTGTAAATTTATTCTTTCAGCTATTGTATTTCATTTCATACCTGCAAAATGCAAAGAAAAAGCCTACAATTTCATGTACATTATCTATCGTAATGTAACAAACCAGCCCACCATTCCAAACAACAGTTCATTCTTTTAACTCACACATTTGTAAACAGCACAGACACAATTGGTCTAGGATGAACTTAGCTGTTTTTTTAAATTTACTTTTATGTATCTATCTATTTTCTTATAGTGAGTATAGAGGCACAAAACATTGAGTCTTATTGTGTAAACTCAATTCAAGCCTTTGTATCATGCCGGCTGAAATTCCAATGGACAAAACAACTCCCATGTTTAAATTCAGGTCATCAAACAATAGCAGGAGGCAATATAAAGGGAGTGGATTCAGGGAGATAGGATGATTTTTAAGTCAGACATGCAATCCATGAAAGACTGGGAATTAGGCAATGCTGGGTATAACTCATATTTTAGCTAAATTCAGCTATACAACCTAAAGTTCAGTTTTTATCAACTGTAAATCAAGGGAAGCAATGCTTATTAATTAACATCATGTGTGTGATTGTGAGGATTCCATGAGGTCATGTGATACGTGTGGAGTCCCTAATGCAAGCACAACGTTAAATGAAAAATGATCTGCATTCTTCTACAAAATATTGAGATCTAGAACAGATTATTTCTCAGCTTTAAAAATTATTCTAGTGTAATAAAAACTATAGATATCAATATACATAGGAAAAATAGTGATCTGGAATGCTGTGCCCTATGTAACATTAAATTTATATCCAACCACTTAAGAAAATCTGATTTACTTCAACATGCTTAGTTTAAGGGTTGATAACTTGAAAATTCACTGCTTTGGAAAAGATACCCATATACCACAACACCTTAGATATTTATTAGTAAATCTATTAGTCCAGAAGGTGATTCTGTGATTTTTACAGAAGTAGTAATATATTATTCAGCCAACAACTGATTTTTCCCAAATTACTTTTGATTTTTATGGTTAAACTTCAAAATTTTTTCCCTGTGATTTGAAAGCAAAATGTTTGAATCTCATATAAACTTCATATGATTTAAAGCGTACAGTAATTTCTAGAGAAATGATGCATTACATTTAATTTTTGTCCTGTAATGACTATGATTAATTAAACATATGGAAAAGTATATTAACTGTCTTTCTGCAGGCTTAAGACTCACATCTATCTCTGGGATTTCAATCAATAACACTAATTTTAGTATTAAATGCTTTATTCCTGATGCAAAGTCATTTGTCTCTAACTTAGATTTATTTTCTCATGGCTCCAGCTGAGACCAAGCATATTTCCTTGAGAACTTTTCTTATGCAGCTTTGAAACTTATTTTAAAAGGTTGGAGTAACTAAAACACCAAAGAAGTTTTCTTTTTTTCTCTTCTTTTCCCTTTAAATGACTTCTCAGGGAAGATAGATTGGACTGGGGTGGGTTATAATTCTTTTTTCTACAATGTTCATGACATGCACTAATGAAAACGTTCACCTTTATATTCCATTTGATTATAACCAAGGAATTTTTTATGTTACAGAGACATAAATTTTTGTTTCTTGATTGGAAAAGGGAGGTGGGTTGTGGAGTCTAATTGCTGAATGATGAAATTTGAGAACTCAAGGTCATTCTGAAGTTATAATTCTTTTCTATATCCTGACAAATAACTAATATTCTATTTTTTTTAAATTTGAGGTTAAACTTTATTTTCTGAGGTTACCTCATCCATTAGCACTTTGAAAAACAACTATCTACACGTATAGTGAACTCCAGTAGAAAACTCATTTTCCAACACAATGTAAACTTGCATGTGTAAGTTGGCCGACGAACACCTTTCTGAGGTCTAAAGCAGTAAAAAGCCAAATAGAAAATATGCCAAAAATGTTCTTTTGACACTTCCACTATTGAAAGTAATGCATTAATTGACAGATGACATTCAAGGTTGGTTTAGATACTCAGAAAGAGGATTGATGTCTAGTTTGTTTCCATTGTTTAAAATGGGAGCCATGTCATTCAGATACAGGCAGGGTTTCATGAATAACTACAATCAAGATGGAATCAACAATAAGGGAAAAAGGTTTTAGCATAGCTAAATTTTTATCAGTTTCTACTGTAACAGAATATATATATATATATATATTTCTTGTGCTATTAGAACGTTTCCAAAATTCAATTCTCCAAGCTTCAAATCCTTAATTTATCACCTGTCTATCATTTATCTATAGATTGATCTAATGTATATTGAATAAAATTTTCCTTCATCTAAGATGATGAAAATACAATAGTGGTTATTGAATATTCAGATGAGTTAGAAGTTAGTTGGTATTTCAGTCTATAAACAAAAGAAGAGTAATTCCTCAACTTTTCTCCCCACAGGCTTATTCTGAAAGTGAGATAACAAACCACATTCACACTCTGTTGACTTTGAGATCTGAAAAACTATAATGTAAGGGAAGTATTTTGTGTTGTAATCTTTGTCATATAGTGGAAAGACAACTGGCCTTGCAGTTAAATAAACTTCATTCGTTTTTTCATCTACGAAATGGAAAGAAAAACATTTGGATTTGAAAAATGACTTGAATATCTTCCAGTATCTTTTCTGAAATACAGCACATACTCATTAATACTATTATTATTCTTAATGTATCAAAACAGGAGAAGATCTGATGTAAGCGGGAAGGCAGAGTAGCAGGCAATTACTAGATATATGTACTACTCAGAATTAGACAGTTTTACATGGAAAGATAAATTGTCCGTTGAGAAACGGGACCACAGGCAGGAACTAGGAAGATATGAGGATAAACATAACCCTTCAGTAAGGGAGGAAGGGGCATGAGTTAGGGAGTTCTAAGGAAGCCTCTTCATGTAATCAGGGAATCAAAACAGGCTAAAGACTGTCACAATAAGTGCACAAATATGACTGGGGTTGGGAGGAAAAATGTTAAGATATCTGTGGGCATGTATATTTTTGTACTTCAGTCTAGATCCTTTATCATGTGACAAAGGCACAAATTTCCCAAATGACGGTAATACCCATAGCTTTACGCAATGATTGAAGTGTGTGTCATGGACCTTTAATACATGTATACCCACATGCAATCTATTTTAACTTTTACTTCAATTTTTAAAGTCTTTTCTATTTCACCATCCATTACTAACCCCAATTTTCATTATTTATTCTTTGCAAGAGTGGACTAACTACCTGCTGTCATCTGCACTAATCCTGGCCTTTCATCTTGCTGTCCACCTGCAGTAAATACCCTTTTCCCACTATGTCTGTTCAATTCCTACCATCTTTTAAACCCCAACAGAGAGCTGAGTATTCCATGAAACTTTCTCTGAATTCTCCATCATAGGCTAATCTTCCTTTTCTCTGATCTTCTATTGAACTTAAGCTGTAACACTCCATTTAGCACATGCTCCATCTCTAATCTTGTCACATTATGTTAATCTTGTCATTCCATTAAGCTTGCAAATCCCTTGAGAGCACAGATTATGGTGAAGAGTGAGAAATGGCTCTCTCAAGCTCCATCCTACCTCCTTTTAAGTTGAAGAAATTGGAAGCTAAAAACATTCTTAGACTTCTTGGCCCCTACGATTTCAGAAGAGAATCAAGTTCTACTAGTTACATTTCCTTTGAAAAGAAATGGAGGGTAGGAATGGGGCAGAGCCATTTTCTTACACCTCTCTGATTATGCTAAATAGCAATGTTGTAGCCATGTACTGCTCTCCTGCAGTAACGTTCTTGTGTTCATTCTCCACCTTACCGGACACGCACGCCCAGTAGCAGCAGCAGAGCTATGGTGGCAGTCCTTTTACCCATCTGCCTTATTCAGCGACAGGGGGCTGTCTTTGAACTCCTGGAACCGATGACAGTCTCAAAATCAATAATTCCTAAAGTCCCTGCCTTGACCATTCCTTTGAAGTTTCCCAGTGTATTTCTAACCATCTATTTCCCTTCATTTCAACTTTTCCAGTCAATAATTCCTACAGCAATTTCTTTGTGCAGCTTTCAGTCCTGACTGTTACAGAAATCAGATATAATGTTGCATCATTTTCGCTGACAGTTCCTTATGCAAAGGCAGAGATCTGGTAAGATATCATGGCAATAAACACTTAGATGGTGATAATGGGTTATTTATGGGAATATAACAAATTACTTTAAGACTTGGCCGCTTCAAACAACAAAAAAACCTCATTTATTTTATCATACAGTTTCTGAAGCTCAGAAATCAGGGAATGGTTTAACTGGATGGTCCTCATTCAGGGTCTCTTGGCAGTAGGCTGACTAGATTTACCATTTTAAATGGGATAGAAAACAATGGTTCTGTCCCATTTCAAATGGTACATATGGTCGACCAGTTTCACCGGGCTAAATTCAAGGTGTCGGTTGGCTGACCATGTGTTCTGTTTTAAATGGGACAGTATCATTGTTTTCTGTCCCATTTAAAGTGGTACATCATCAGCCTACTTAGGAGGTTATAGCCAAGGTTTAGGCTAAAATTTGCAGAAAGCTTGACTAAGCCTGGAGGACCGATTTCCAAGGGCACTCATGTAGCTACTGAGGGTAGCCTTTAGTTTCTACTGAAGGTTGATCAGAGGCCTCAGTTTCTCAACACATGGGCCTCTCTGTTGTACAGCTGGCTGTCCTCAGAACAAGTGATCTGAGGAAAGAAGGGAGAGAGAGAAAGAGAGAAAAAGAGACAACCAAAAAGAAAGGTACAGTATCTTTTGTAATCAATGTTAGATGTGAAATACCATTACTGTTAATATATTTGTTTCCGAGCCCAACCTTGTTACAATGTGGGGAAGGACTACAATAGAGTCTGAATTCCAGGACTTTGGGGTCAACTGGGAGGCGGTCTACCCTCAGCACCAATAATCCATCTCTGTTCTACATGCAAAATACGCCCACCCTTTCCCAAGGACCCCAAAGTCTTACCCCATTCCAGTTTCAGTGTGATAGCCAGAATCTCATCATCACATTAGGTCCTGGGGTCCAGATCCTCTCAATGTGGTGTGCTGCGAACTAAAGACACAGGTGATCTGTCCCCCACCCACCCACCACACACACAACCAACCTACAATGGAGGAACAGACCCAGAACTGCTGTGGGGACCCCCATTCAAAAAGGGAAAACAAGAGGGGCACTCACTGGCCCACCGCAGTTCTGAAATCCGTCCAGACATTCTCTTTTCTTCAGCTTATCATTTCTTTCTTGCGTTTTATTATAGGCTCAAGAACATATAAAAAAAAAAGAAAAACATATGAGGCAGCATCTTCTACACTCTGGCTATAGCTCTCCTCATCTATTATAAACTACCCGGTTTCTCAGGTATATTGTTCTACTTTCTACCTTATAGATGCTTCTTTACAATGGGGTGACGTCTCAATAAACCCATTGTAAGTTGAAAGTATTGTCAGTCAAAAATGCCTTTGACATCGTGTCTGTCACATAATGCTTTCTGAAAAATGCCAACAGAAACCCATTATAATAAAAAGTCTAATAATAAAACCGTGCCTTTGACACACCTGACTGACTGAACAGCATAGCTGATCCTAACCTACCTTAAATGTGCTCAGAGCAGTACAGTTGGGCAATTTTCTTGAATTTCATCTCAAGAGTAATGCCTCTCTCTTTTCATCAGAAGCAAGAAATACAAATGGGTACTTTGCAGACACAATGGGTTGAAAGAACACAAAACCCAATGTCAAATAAATGATAGCAACATAGTACACGTGGAGTATCGGTTGTTCACCCTCATGATCGTATGAGCCATGAGAGAGTACCATACCACATATCGCTGGTCTGGGAGAAGATAAAAATTCAAAATTTCAAGTATGGTTTAACCTGAATGCTTATCTATGTGTCGGTTGAAACAATCGTTAAGTCAAACTATTATAAGTAGGAGAAAATCTGAGAAAGCAAGAGTATTGGTAAACTTTTGCCACTATATTATAAGGAATTCCTTTCTATCAGTTCCTAATAAGATACTTACTTTTCCTGTAAGCTTCACGTGCAGCCTTTTCAATGGCCATGAGTCATTAAATTTTCAGTAATGGTTTCCTCAGCATCTTCCCAGATTCTGTCCACTTTTCAGTCCCCAAGCCACCTCCACATCTTAGGTTTCTGTTATACAGCAACAGAGAGCTGGCAGCACAATCTGTATTTGTTATCTACAATGGTGTAACAACTTAACCCCAAGTGTAGCAGCTGAAAACCCAACTATTTATCATCTAACAAATCTTCAGAGGGTGAGGAATTCAGAAGCGACTTAACTGAATGTTCTGGCTCAGGACTTCTCATGATTTTGCAGCCAGGAAGTTCACCTGAGATGGAGACATCTGAAGCCTTGAATGGGCTACAGGACCGTATTCCCAAGCTTTCTGTCAAGGCTGTTGGCAGGAACCCTAAGTTTATCATTGTGTACTGGACAGAGGCCACAGTTCCTCATCACACAGGTATCCATATCGGCCTGCTCACAACCCTCAGACACAGTGATCTGAGGGACATAGAGAATGCAATTAAGATGTAAGATGCAGTATCTTTTTAAATCTCATCTCAAAAGTAGCATACTATTGCTTTTCCTGTACTTTCTCAGTCACACACACACCTACCCTGGTACAATTATGAGGAGCCTAAATAAAGATATTAATACCATGTAGGAGCTGGGATCAATGAGATGTATCTTGAAATCTGGCTACCATAATTATTGGACGATTACCAGTTTATGTGTATCACTTGTTTCTTGTTAAATGTTGTATCCTGTAAATTTCTTGAGTGCCTATATCTCAATTTGAGTTTTTAAATGTAAACACATTTAAATGTAATTTAAATGTAAACATATTTAATTAGTCACATATTTTATGAGTCATATATTTAAGTCAGGGTTCTCCGGGAAAACATAACTGATTGTGTGTGTGTGTGTGTGTGCGTGTGTGTGTGTGTGTGTCGGTGGGGGGTGCAGGGAGAGAGAGAGAAAGAGAGGTGACTCTTATGATTATGGAGTTACAGAGGCTGGAAAATCAAAAGTCTGCAAGATGGGCCAGTTGGTTAAAGACACAGAAAAGAGGTGATGTTGCACATGAAGTCCGAACACCATTAAGCCAGAGACCTAATGAAAAGAAGCCAGTTAGAGCTGCAGTTCAAGTCTGGAGGCTGTCTGCCTCAGAATTACCCCTTGCTTGAGAGTGGTTAATTTTTTCTTCTATTTGAGCCTTCAAGTGACTGAAGACCCACCCACATGAAAGCAAGGCATCTGCTTTACTCAAAGTCACCAATTTAAATGTAAATCTCATTCAACCACACCCTCACAGAAGTAGCCAGAATAGTGTTTGCCCAAAATCTGGGCCTTATAATCCAGTCAAGTTGACACATAAAATCAACCATCACATCATTTCAGCAATCTATAATAACACATCAAATATTTATCATACTTATGGCCTTGTTCAAGAGAGAAGAAGACATACAGAAAGAATGTACTCATTTTGAGGTCATATTTAAGCAAGCAGCTAAGATATATGTTTTGGCATGATGAGTAAGAATATTTCTCCTACAACAATTTCTATCTGGAGTCACTGACTGGCCATTCAACTAAGAATTCTCAATTCAGATGACGGGAAGGTGATTTTTAGACAGCTCTGATCATAGAATAGAAAGGTATATCTAATTTATGTGGGACTCAAACATCTGTTATGACTATCATATTGGGGTGAGGTAACAGAAACTATTTGAAGAAAAACCAGATGGGGCAGGGAAAAATTATAAAGAAAAGAAAAAAGAAGAAGAAGAACAGAAACTATCAACTATGTCACCTACCAGGCCTGGGCACTTAGAAGAGGGAGGCAGACTTACGAAGAGTGAGGTGGTAGGCAATCCGACCATCTGATGGCACATGTAAGCCCTTGAGAGAAAAAAACTGGATAAGTGAACAGAAAAAGCTTTTAGTTAGGTGCCCTGGAAACCCTACTATAAGGACATCAAAAGAAAGCCAGATAAATCATCTTTCCTTCTCAATTAGAAGGGGAACTTGGAAGCCATCAACATTGGCTGCACTCTGATAGAGAAGGACAATAGAACAATGGAAGCCTGGACTGGTGCCCAAAGGGACAGGGAGAGATTTTGTGTCTAGAAAACCATGGTGAGAAGCTTAGACTGGTTCACGGTCAAGGTGGAGAGTACAAGCAAGTCCAGTGGGGAATCGGGATCAGGATTACGACTTTTGTTTGAGTAAGTGGAGCTTGCGGCTAGCGAGACAGCAATGGTAACACCAACAGGACTTCCCCTGCACCCATAGGTTAGGGCGGGCTGGAGAAATTTGTTTTACTGAGCGCAGGTACGTTATTTCCAATGCTCCTAGTCCCTGGAACGAAGCCACAGTCTTTCATAGAATTATCTTTTTAAGAAGCAGCAGTCTGACCCATCACATTTACTGTACTTACAGCCTCATTCAAGAGAAAAAAATATTTAGAAAAAAATGCACATAAGTAAGAAGTGACAGGGGCCTAGTCCTCGATGTCATATACTAAACAAGTCATTTCACCTAGTTTCTCAGAAAAATCACTTTATTTTTCTATACAATTAGAATACTAGTCTTATTATTGAGATACAGGCTGGAGAATGAAATGAGGTAGTTTTTATGAGAGTTTGAGTAGATGGTTCTATACAAACGCAGCGGGGCATAATTATTTGATTGACTGGCTGTCCCCAGTGAGGAACCTAACACGATTGTGCACTTCAGAATGTGCCTTTAAGTACGGTATTGCTGTGGCTGAGTGCAGAGATTTGGTTTATACATTTTGTAATTCCATTAGTGCTTATTCTTAACCATTCACTGTGACCATCTCTGCTTTTAAGGAGCTACTTGATTTACTTGGTGCTGAATAATTCTGCAGCCCACCTACCCATGATCAGGCAATGAGCTCTAGCCATATAGAGTCCCTAGTCAGCCCTAATGAGGTAGCCCTTCCAAACAAAAAGGACCAATAAAGGCCAGATAGTAAATATTTCAGGCTTAGTGGGCCATATGGTCTCTGTTGCAAGGACCCAACTCTGCCATGGTATCAGGAATGCAGCCATAGACGATATGTTGACAGTGGCTCTTTGTCAACATTGTATATTATTTACATAAGCAGACATCAGGCAGGATTTGGCCAAAAAGCTCAAGTTGGCTGATTTCTGGTTTAAACAATTAACAGAAAATACTTGGACAAGTATGTGTCTATAGTCTAAAGAGATCTCCTATTTCTTGTCTTAAGTTATACTTAACTTTGCAAGAAAACAAATTCCAAATGTATGGACAGATAGATAGATAAAAATTAACCTTGTCTCCCAGTTCTCACAATGAACAGCTATTACTATTTTATTATTTTACATGTTAGGTTCCCAGGCCTTAGAAAAAAAACTTGAAGGAAATATAAGTTTGAAAGAAATAAAGTTTATTTGGCTTACTATCTAAAGTCACGTTCTCTTTATACACTCTTTTCTCGAGGCATGCATTGGGATGATTTTGATGGATATATATTTTTGGATTTAAAAATATTTATATAATTATAAACATATTCAGAATATGCCCATAAATAACATGTAGATTTTATTTATACTTGTATATGTGGAAACAGCCATCTGTCATTTGTTTTATATCTACACCAATTAGTGTATCACCATTAGTGATACACCATTAGTGTATCAATATACTATGTTGCCTCATATCCTAGTGAATAATGGATATCATCATGTTTTTAATTTTTGCCAATTAAATGGATGAAATAAAATTCAGTTTTCAATCTTTGGCAATTCCATGGATCCAATTCAATCTCATCTTATTTATTTATTTGCTTTTTTCAGAGTTTCTGATTGTCTTTCCATTTCAAACATGACAAAAAGTTTTGGGGCTTGTACACCAATATGTCATTTGATATTAGAAGATTGTTATAGTTATCCAAATAAAAACATTTACTTTTATCAGTAGATTTGATTCTTTTTTATTATTAAATTTATTGGGGTGATGGTGGTTTGCAAAAATTACATAGGTTCCAGGTTTGCAATTCTACAGTACATTGACTATGTGTTGCGTTATGTATTCACCACCCAGAGTCAGTTCTTTTTCCATCACCATATATTTGACTCCCCTCCCTCCTCCCCCACCTCCTTTTCCTTACCCCCAGGTAACTGCTAAACTATTGACTGTGTCAATGAGTTTTAACCCAGAAATACATACAAATGGCCAACAGATACTTTAAAAAAATGCTCAACTTCATTAGCTCTTAGGGAAATCGAAATCAAAACCACAGTAAGATACCACCTCACACCTGTTAGAATGGCCATTAAAGACAAGGAATAATAAGTGCTGGAGAGGCTGTGGAGGAAAAGGAATCCTCATACACTGCTGGTGGGAGTGCAAACTGGTGCAATCACTATGGAGGGCGGTGTGGAGGGTCCTCAGAAAACTGGGAATGGAGCTACCGTATGACCCAACAATCTCCCTTCCGGGGATCTACCCCCAGAATTTGAAAACCTTAGTCCACAAAGACTTATGAACCCCAATGTTCATTGCAGCGCTGTTCATAGTGGCCAAGTCATGGAAACAACCAAAGTGCCCTGCGACAGATGACTGGGTAAAGAAGCTGTGGTACGTATACACAATGGACTATTACTCAACTATAAGAAAAGATGAAATACTGCCATTTACGACAACATGGATGGACCTTGAGATCATCAGGCTAAGCAAAGTAAGCCAGACAGTAAAAACCAAGAACCGTATGATTTCAGTCATAGGTGGAATATAAAACTGAAAGCAACAAAGAAACAAAAATCTTACCTTATTTTTAATCTATGTTTTCTGATTCCAAATGAACTTAAACTAATTACATATCATGTTTATTGACTGTGGTAGGCCAAATGATGTCCCCCCTCTGACCCCCGCTAATATTCACATTCAAATCTCCAAGACCTATGAGTAGGTTACCTTATGTGGAAAAAGAAATCTGCAGAATAAAGACTTTGAGATGGGGAGATCATACTGAATTTTCTGGATTCATCTAACACGATCACATAAAGTCTTAAAAGCATAAAAGATGGAAGAGCAGAGAAACGCAATGTGAGAAGTATTTTACCTGTTGTTGCTAACTTTAAAAATAGAGGTAGAGGGCCATGAGTCAAGGAATGTGACATCTTCTAGAAGCTGGGAATGACTTTCAGTTCACAACTTGAAAGAAAACAAGAACCTCAGTACTGCCACGTTAAGAATCTTATTCTCCCAAAAACCCAAGTTATTGGGAAACAGATTCTTCCCCTAGAGCTTGCAGAAGTGAACAGAGCCTACTGCTGACTTGTATTGGATTCCTGATCTGGAGAACTGTAAGATAATAAATCTGTGTTGTTTTAAGCCACTGAATTTGTAGCAGTTTGTTATGGCAACTATGAAATTGGACGTTAGTATTTATCATTTTGTGACTTACATGTTCTTATCTTTTTCCCATTATTCTATCAGGCTGTTGGGTTTGCTTATTTCTCTGTGTGTCATTAAGGGATACACGGAAAAATACTCACCATTGACAATCTTTGTAGGCACCCACATCTTTCCTTAGCCTTAAATTCCATAGCCTCAGAACGAAGATTCAACTTGTAGACAGCCAGAATGGCATTTTGCCTGATTTTCTCACTTAAATCCTATTTGCATATGTCTACTGTTATGCAATCTGATAATTTTCCAAAGCAGATTTCCCATGGTCTCTAGTTCATTTTTCAGCATGTGATCTTTTAGCTAGGTGTTTTTGTCTGCCTTGTGTGGATATAAAGAATCACCAGAGCTTTCTGTTGGAACATCTTTGCACTTGCAAATTGGCTTTGAAATGTTTTAGGTCATTGCTATTATTACTGTCATTCCCTAAGGAATAAAATCAGGTAAAGGAGGGAGTTTAATTCAAACCCTAGTCCTTGTCAGTTACTGGGTAGAAAGCGACCTCAAGTCTCTCACACAATATGCTCTATGCATCATTGCGAATTTGATAATGGAAATATAACTTCTCCATCTAGTGTAAACTTTTATATATTTACCCAGTGGGAGGCAGAGGCTATAGAGAGCTTTCTATAGATAATGAAGCTCTTTATTATCTGGGGATGTGATCCAAGAAGTACCTAATGCATTTGCTTCAAAGCCCACATTTTGTGGTGGCAGATGGGATTAGTCTAAGGACACTCAGAAGCCAATGCGCTTTCTGAAGACATAATGATGATGAATATTGTTGTTACAATGATTTCTTTCATCAAGGATCTAAGTATTTTATTAACCAGAGTTACAGCCTGGTATAATTTCACGGGGAAAATAGAGCTCTTTGTTTTCCCTCTTGCTGATGAAGATTTCAAGGTTAAAATTAAAGCACATTTTAGTAATGACCTTCTTCCACAGGTTAGACAAAAGTAAAAGGTGAACCAAAATTTAGATAGAAACTAGTATATGATCCATTTATCTGAGATTATTAATATTCTTCAACCAGTTAAACACTATTTATTCTACTCATTAACGAATACCAATGCACAGTGTCAACTTGAAGATATAACGGATGAACTGAGGAGCATTTATTTTGGTTTTCTTTGGTATGGTCTTACTTCCTAAGTTGCTCTAAGGAGAAAAATATAGAAACATTTGAAAACTGGTCCATATATAAAATGTATAAATATATAAGTACATATAGATATAATATATATCACCATCCAAATTAAAATTGTAAAGGTACTGAGGAGTACTGCAATGAAGAAATTTCTCTGCTTTGTTTAAACAGTTTTTCCCAAATTTGACCAAATAGCTTCTGTCTGGAGTAATACCTGTTGATACCTTTGAACATGGCATTTCAAACTCTGATTCACTCAGTCATTATGCATTGATAATATTAAGATCCTAAAAATTTAAATTCATATTTTGGTGGTTTTTAAAATATATTTCATTAATCAATTCTTGCTCTGATCTACACAGAATAACATGTCCAAATATTCTTGCTTCATCCTTTTTCATTCCAAACACTATCATTCCAAAAGATGAAATTAACTGCATCTGTTACACTGTTCTCAACCACTTTAAGCTGGAAAATAAAATTACCTTTTACTTTTTTAAAAAGAAAATAAAGAAGTGCATGATGTTCTCCCTAATCTATTTACCAATCAAATATGATGGTGAATGATATTTTTCTCTGTGAATAACAAAATTACTAATGCATAAACAGAAACTATGTCTGTTTTTAAGAAAGAATCTGAACTCTTTGTCAAAATGTTTTCAAATATCTTTCTAATTAATGTCATAGTCAGGTTAAGGAGTTTGAATTACATGTATAGCCATCTATTATAACTATCTATGTTTTATTAAATCAGATTTTAAAATCTATTATAGCTGGGTAAATAACACACTAAAAGAGATTTACTATTTGCATGATTGTCATATTCCATAGGCAGGAACATTCTTCTCTGCAAATTACAGAGAATTAGTCCAATCAGGAAGGAAATTATGATTTCCAAATTTTTTAATAAGTGAAGTAATTTTTTTCTAAAGAGGTCAAAAGTATTACACATAAAAAGTCAATAAAGAATTTTTTATTTATTCAAAAAGTATTATTAAAGTACAGATATAAGGTATTACGTTAAATATTACCTGAATATCTATTTAAGAGAGACAAAGGTGTTAAGTTCCAGATTCTTGACTTCATCACGCAACTGGAAAGATGCAGGTATCATTATGTGGAAGACACTTTTGAATAAGCATGATTATTAACCAGGCTTTGGGCTAAATCTCTTTGTGTTCTCCTACTCCAGCAAACTGGGCTTATCTATTTCTGACATTAGATTGGAAGTCCCCCCAAAAATCAACATTCCCAGTCCTGCAAACAATTTTAATCCTAAAAATTTTTCTATTTTATTGAGTAGTAGAATCAATCACATATAAAGGAAAGAAAATAGAATTTTTTCACAAAACTCAAAGAAGACCTAACCTACCCAATACTTCAAGTCTCAGTCCATATAGATCTAGTATAATTCTACTAGGCTCGTTTCCCCAAAACATTTGAGTTAATTATGGTATAAAGATCTCCTTCAAAATGAAAGATGATCCTATGTACAGCTGCAAGAGTTCCAAGACCGAAGAGTAACTAAAGAAGGTTTCCAAACAGAAATTTTGGACTAATTTCTCAGTCCAAAACCTTTGTAACTTATCACTACAGCCCGTTTATGTTCTTGCAGCTGGAGTTATGGGGTAGGAGATGGAAGGCCATTGAGTTTTACTAGGACACTCTGTGTATGTGTGTATGTTTAGGGAGCTTGTATTCTGGGAGTAGTTAGTATCTGCCAGAGGGGGTTATACTTCAGACTCCATAAGAAAAAATGGTTCCCAGGCCTCACTTCAGACACCCCTACTTTTTACACCACATCAAAGTGATTCTTAAAACTGCAGCCTTTGTTATAGACAGACACTGGGTTGCCTCTGCTAACTTTGATATAAGATAAACCAGCATGACAATCACCAAAGAGGTACAGAGAACAATCTTTATGGCATGAGTTGTACTCCAAAGTCAAGTGGATGAGTTGCCTGTATCATGGAAATATAATTATGGAACAAGCCTCTCAAGTGGAGCCACATTTCTTCAGGAGTTGTAGTAAAATTCATGAGCACAAACCTAGGAAAGAAACCAGACTTTAGGTGCAGGACTAGGGGTCAGAACAAAGATTTACTACTGATCAGGGATTTTTATAACCATGCAAGTAGGTATATGGAAGGAAGCAAAATAAATAAGTAAATAAAATCCACTCAATTTAAACCTATGCCGAGCATAATTTAAGCTTTCATTAATAATTAATGGCCTCTCAATCTTCAATATGAGCACCAGTTCTTACTGGCTTGTCACAGTAGTAGTGAATATTTCAAGGTGTTAAAATAAAAGATACATTTCCATTTTCCAACCTGCCTCTTCTCATAACAAATACATGTAATGTAGAATATACTCTCCTAACACCTACATGTAATGTGTACACGTTATATATAAAATACATAGGCATGTAACAGAAAACTCAGATCTGTGGATCTGTGAATGAGAGTGCATGAGAATAATATGAGTGTGCAACTGATTCACACTTTTAGAACACTTTTCACTCTCTAATACTGAAAGAAGAAACGAAGTTTTAAAACACATAGTTTAAACATTATATATTACATATAACACACATATATATTACATGGTGTGTGTGTGTGTACGCTTTATTTATTTAGTTTTTACACATACAATACTTTTGAAGCACTAGAGTGACTGTTGTAAGCTTGCTGGGATGTAGTGACATCTCAGGGAAGAAAATATATTTATATGGGGAACATTTCTTAAAGATGTTACCATAAGTGAATCTATGGCGTGGTTCTACATGAAACCTAATATGTATTGATTCAAATTCAAGGAAATTTTAGGAACATTATGAGCCTGTGTATATAATACATGTGACAATTTTTAATAGGAAAAATAATAGTTCATTCACATAGTTCACCCAGAAAAGAATTCAGCAGGAAGCTGCCATGGGAAACTGTCTCATCAATGATTAAAATTTGAAGCAAGTTCACAGATGTTTTGTCTCTGATAAGAATGAGGTGCCAGTTATAATTTGCCTGTGGTGACCTTTTAAAATAATGTGAAGTCCCACAGATCTACTACCATCTGGATGGTTGCTGGCTCTAAGATGTGGATCTAAATTAAGCATAGAAGGTAAGGAGGGATCATCTTAAACAATGACAAACTGATCTTTTCTTTGTAATAGGCCTTGTTAGCTCCCTGTTGGACACATTACTCTTTCTATGGGATTCCTAATTTCCCAAGTAATAATATGCATTCACCTTTATAGTTACTGTCATTACAGGCCTACTTATCCAAAGCACAGGAGAATAAGCCTCTATCCCTTTTCCATTCCCAAATTCTAGACAGAAGTGCTCACCAACAGAATCGGACACGCAATGTATGATTGGTAAATACGTGATTCATTATCTACACCTATTCTAATTTTAGCTGTTATTGGTAGAAACTATGCATGTGTACTGTACCTGGGAACTCTTTCAAACATGCAGGATCCAAAGAATCCTTTTACATATAATGAATTCGAACCCACAAAACAAAGCTCTTCCCAAATCCTCCGCAGATGTTCAGTAAAGAAACTAGCCAGGCAACATACAGCGCAAATATTAATTACTGTTTATTTCTTTGAGGTGTTCTCATTAGAATAACATTTTTCGTAGAGCACTGGTCCTGTATCAGTAAACGAAGAGGAATATATGCATCCTGTAACCCTCACCATCACTTTAACCCTCACTAAATAGACTCCCACTGCGGTCTCGAGTACCTTCTCAGCATCAGTCAAAAAATAAGCAATCAAAGCACACCGTAGTTCTTCTGTGTTGTCTTCTGTTTTATCTGTTTCCTCACAAATGTTTTGGGACTTATATATATTTTTTTCTCGGCTACATTGACAACCTATTTTACACTTACTAACTATTCCAAGTTATCTTGTTCTTGTCGTACAATCAATCAGTAAGGCCCACTTAAGATTATTTGTATTTCTATGTTGCTTAGTTTTTATTTCAAATTAAATTAGCTATGCAAATTTTAGTACTTGTTAAAGTTTTATCTTTATACTCTTAAACACATGCACATATACACGCACGGGCTAGAAAATGTGTCCATGTAAATTTTTTCAGTTATCCACTCTGCAATGAAATCACACTACCTTTTTAAGGCACCATCCCTCATCTGGCTGACATATATACAATTTGATAGCAAAGTATCTAGAAAAAAATAGTAAGCCTCTTTAGGACTTGACTGCTATACTGAAGTTTTGTAAATGACAGACTTAGCACTTAGGTTCTCCCTGTTGATTTTGACACATTGGTTCACTCACATGCCTTTTTATCTTTATTTTTTTAAAATTTATTTTTATTGTTAGACTTATTGGGGTGACATCTGTTTTATCTTTAATATACAAATCACTGTGCTCTGGCCACATTGTCATGAATGAAAAAATTCTCAAATTTCTTTTTCATCTAACAAACATTAAATGAAAACCTCACTATGCATCAGACACAAGGTGATATACTTCCAAAACGGATATGATGCTTTCCCTAAGGAACCACCGTCTAGTGGGGAGTAAGCTAAGAGTTATGCCAAGTACTACAAGAGATATCGGCACAGTTTTAGGGGGACGCCTGGACTGTAGAGCAGAGCAGAAAGCCAGGAAAGAGTGAAATACATTCGTATTTATATCCCAACTCTCTCGCCTAAGACTTGACCGAGAATATATTACATGACATCTATTGGTGAGTTTCCTTATCTATATGTGCCATTTTTAATCCACTGCTGGTTAAGTGTGCCATCAAAGGTAATGCCAGTTTATGAAAATTACGTGCAATGTAGTAGGTGCAGAAAAAACAGGCCAGCTGCACTCAGTAATAAGAAAAGGAGCCCAGGGAAGAGCACTTAATTCCCCCTAAAGACGACCAGGAGAGGGCAATCTAAGAGGAGGTAAGAAGCAGAGAGCCAGACCCCAAAATTCCCATCTGCTGAATTAAGAAATTTGAATTTAAACCTGAAGTTACTGTGCAAGCTGTTTTAGGAGGAAAGTGGCACAGTCAAATCAGCATCTTCCGAAAAAAAATCCTGGGGTCACTCTGCAGAACCTGAATCAGAACTGAGCCAGACTGAGGTGGAAGGTTAATGGGATGCTGTTCAATAGGTAAATAAGGAGAGCAGTTTCACAAAACTGAATTCAGTCAGCGAATATGGGCGGACTGACTACTGATGGGCAATCGGATGTAATAGGAGAAGATCAGAGTTTGGCTCTGAGGTTGCTGGTTTACAAGCTGTCCGCATTTTGTTATCATTCAGTTGGTCTCATCATTAAAGCATTAACATGAGCTGGTTCTAGCACCATGTCTACAATATTCCTTTGCAGCGTGGGGGACCAGATTCATAGCTTTGAGGTTGCACTGCACACAGGAGAAAACTAGTTGGCTTTGAGGGTAGAGTCTGCTGTGCATTTAATCTATTTGTTGAAACGTATTTTAGGTTTCCAATAACCTGAAGAAAAAAAAACCAAAACACCATATCCCTAGATGTCTCCTTTGTAGATATATGTCTTCCTTTCAACCTAGGCATATATACAGAGTGAGTTCCATATTTATAAACAATGAAGCTGGAATACACAACAGTCTTATTTTTCTTAGTGAATCTCAGTTGTAAATAGTGACGCAAGTAACTCATCTCTAACAAAAGCTTTTTGGCCACATCTTTTTTTTTTTCTCCCTATCTAACAAAATATGGTGTATTCTGACATGTTGTACTTGGAAAAACAACATCATGAAATCATTGTTACCATGATGATTTCACATCTTGACTCTCACAGAAACATTTTCTTCATAATCTTAATATTGGCTCTGTGAAAAGGCCCTGTGTGCACATTGGCCCCCGAATGCCTGAGGAGACCAACAAGTCCAGCTTATTGGTTAATGGGTTTAATACGGAAGTTACGTAGAAAAACAGGTTTTGGGCGGCTCCAGGACATTCCAATCTGTGCATCTAGACCAGCTGTGTCCAATCTTTTGGCTCCCCTGGGCCACATTGGAAGAATTGTCTTGGACCAAACATAAGTTACACTCACACTAATGATAGCTGATGAGCTTAAAAAAAGTGTCACAGAAAAATCTCATAATGTTGTAAGTATTTGTGTTGGGCCACATTCAACACCATCCCATGCCTGATCTAGACCGTGTTCTTCTATCCTCACTTAGAGATAGACCTACGTGCTAGGAAGGGAGTGTGTGGGTAGTCGTGGGGGAGACCAAAAGACACATCCTGGCAGGCTGTGGTGCCAGGGTGAGCTAAGGGGGAGTAGATAACACTAGGTCTCCTCACTCCAGTGGAAGGAGGAGTGAGTCTATGTGTTGCCGAAGCTGGCACTCAGAGGAAGAAATAATGGAAACTCAGTGACTACTCTGAAACCTCTGTACATTCCAGAGGCCACTTGGAGGGAAAGTAGCTGTTCAAAGATCTGAGCTCATTTACACAATAGTTAACCCATTTTCTGTTTGCCCCGAGAATACTCACTGGCAGCACTTGGGGCTGCAGCGTTTACCCTGAGATAACTCACGGATTATAGTTCTAATGATACCCTGAAATTGTCCCTGAATTATCTTGCTTTTATTCATATTTTTGCATTGCCCTAGTATACCAATAGTCTTTTAAAACAAATAATATCATTCTATTTATAGCATTCTGTTTTTAGTAATAGTATTTCCATTTAAAAAATACAGTAATTTTCGATTGCCAAAAAATATCAAATTCTAGAAAATGTAGCATTCCTAATCGGGAAAAAATGGTTAAATACTGATCATCACATATATTTCCATTATATTAGGATTAGAGGCAAGTTCTGTTTAGAAACAACTCAAAGCACAGTTTTTATATTTTATTTTCACATTGAAAACCAGTCAGATTTGTTTCAGCCTCAAAGAGTGTGTTTATATAAAATGAAATGAACATGATAGCAAGCTGCAATTTTTTTTCTAAATGGGAAATGGATTAAGTTGGATTCAGGTTTTCAAGAAGGAGTCAACTTGATCTATACAATAGCTTACCTTTTTTTAAACTCTAAGTCATTTGTACCATACTAAATATATTGATATGCATCATTATATTACTAAAATATAACAGAAAGCTTGGAGAAATTGCCATTCATAAACCTATTAAGTTTCTGGAAAATGAAACTATATTTTGGAGTCAACTAAAACAAGATGACAAAAATCAACCTGCGTAATATCAAGCTGTGGTCGGCTGAATCAAAGCCCCCCCGTAGATGTCACCATTTGAAATCTTGAACCTTGTAATTATGTTACTTTATGTAGCAGAAATGACTGTGTAGATGTGATTAAGTTAAACGGTTTGAGATGGGGAGATTATCTTGGATTATCAAAGTATGCCCAATGCAGTCACAAGTGGCCTTAAAATGGGTGGCA
Source organism: Lyroderma lyra (assembly GCA_004026885.1). Lineage (NCBI taxonomy): Eukaryota > Metazoa > Chordata > Mammalia > Chiroptera > Megadermatidae > Lyroderma > Lyroderma lyra. The sequence goes on along the minus strand of PVJL010005431.1, from coordinate 540 downwards.
GAGAGAGAGATGTGACTAAAGAGGAAAAGATGATATGATAATGGAAATAGAGATGGCAGTGAGGTGGCTCTGGCAGCCTGTAGACCATGAATGTCCAACTGTGTGGCTTCCCTGGGCCACAATGGAATACAAAGTATTGTCTTGAGCCACACATAAAATACACTAACACTACTGATGGCTGATGAGCTAACAAAAAGATCCATGCATAATTTTTGTACTGTTTTAAGAAAGTTTACGAATTTGTGTTGGGTCATATTCAAAGCCTTCCTGGCCTGCGTGTGACCTGTGGGCCATGAGTTGGATGAGCTTGCTCTCGACATTGGAAGAGGCAAGTAACAGATACTTTCCTGGACTCTCCTGATGGAATTGGCCATGCTTGGTCTTTGATTTTAGCCATGAAAGACCTATTTTGGACTTTTGACTTCCAGAACTGAAATAAAATAGCTTTGTGCTGTGTTAAGACACTAAGTTCTTGGTAATTTATTACAGCAACAAAAGAAAACTAATACAGATTTTTATACCAGGAAGTACAGTGCTGCT